>CM076970.1:9508068-9644750 GCA_039105355.1 Benthosema pterotum
ATAGCGTGCCACTCGGTGGCTTGTAGGTATGATATTTTTTTGGAAAACGGTGGAAAATGCGGTGCAAATCTTTTTTTCCCCCTCCGGACGAACAGTTAAAAGCGAAGTATTACCTGTGGTGTAATGGAAGGAGCCATGTAATGAGACTTGTATGCATGCTAGCCGGACATCTGGCGTTTTTACGCAGCCCTCGGCTACGTCAGCCAAGCCAATCAATCTATCATGTGCAGCTCTGTAACTGCCTGTTAACACAGGACGGCATAGGATCCCACTTCAAATCCACATCATGGCCGTTCCTGTAACTTTTGTTCCGTATTGCATCAAATTGACCGTTAATCTTCTACATTCTCTAGTTGTGTAGACTTGGGCTAATTCAGATGATGACTATTTTAACTGGGCGTAAGGGTCCATTTGGCTTCATGTTTACGCTCTCAAAGAGTTACATCTGGTTAACCAACTTTCCATCATTTAGCTTGGGGACCACCTGGAACCCTCTCAAGGACCACTGGTGGTCTCCGGAAAACCACTAGTCTAGGCAGTTATGACGATTCGTCGAGGTACACAAAGACAATCAAAAAGAATGTCATTGGCACCATCTTCCGTTTTTTGCCTTTATGCTCAATATATACTTTTCTCACCCAACCACTCATCTCTATGGGGTGATCAGCCAATCACCAGACAACAGTGTTGGTTCTATATTACTTAGGAAAGTAACTTCTTTACTTTACTCGTTACCCCTTTAGACAAAGTAATACCATTACTTTACTTATTACTGGATTTGAAGGGTAAATATTACATATTACGTTATTACTTTCCCAGTTCTCAACACCGCTTTTGAAAAAATAGAGAAGTACAACATAATCCGTTTATTACAAAATAAAGCAGCAAGCGATTTGTAGTGTACATAACTGCGCAGGATGCAGCGTGTGGACTGGATCTACAATCTACTGCACATCTCTGTTGTTACAGTACCTGTCAATAGCTTGTACATCTGTTCTATTTTTGCATGCAACAACAAGCTCATTTTAAAAAAGTAACTACTGGCGTTACTTTGCAAAGTAATGCGTTACTTATTACCCATTTTTGCAGAGTAATCTCGTTACTTTACTTTTTGGAGCAAAAATAATATAAACAGTAATATGTAATCTAAAATTAGTTACTGCCCAACACTGCCAGACAATGGTAAATGGTGCATTTATATAGCGCCTTTATCCAGGCACTTTACAGATTGTAGATCCCATTACCCATTCACACACCAATGGTGGAGAAACCATGCAAGGTACTGACCAGCACATTGGGAGGGATTAGGGGTTAAGTGTCTTTCCTAATCAGAGACACAGAGTTACAGTAACAGACTTCACACAAACCGACAAAGTTGGGCCATAGGAGGGGGCGGGCGCCGCTCAAAAAGACCTGCTTCTAGATCAGGTTTTCCAACAAGGTGGTCCGGGGACCACCAGTGGTCCCTGAGAGGATTCCAGGTGATCCCCAGCTAATCGATGGATAGTTGATGTGGACCCTTATAGATCTGTAACTCTTGAGTTTGTAGAATGATACCAAATGGACCCTTACGGGTGCATTTGGTATCATTTTACACTCTCAAGAGTTAAATTATATTCAAACATCTGAATTGCTTAATTTTCAAGAATCTACACACTTAAAACATGTCGATAAATTGTTATTTTGACCAGCGATTTGCTAGTTATTGTGGACGCCAACTTGAAGGGTTAGACGAGTGACGAAACTCAACATCAAACGGTGGTCCGTAGATAAAATGCAGAATAGACAGTGGGCCCTGGGTGAAAAAGGTTGAAAACCATTGTTCTAGAATATTCCAGTCGAACCTACATGAACCAACATGAGCCAGCCTAAGTCAGTGAGTACATTGTGTTTGCGATCATATATGTTTGTAGCATGAGAATAATGCGGATAGAAGCAGATCACATATGTTTTGAGAGTTTGCATCATGTACTGTACAGTATTGCACATGTGGTCATACATGTGTCTTTTTACACATACAGTTAGTTCTCCACGTCTCAGCCAACAGATCCATCATGTATAGCCAGTGCTCTTACGGTGCAAGTTTACAGTTAAGCACCCGTAGCATGGAATCATTCCATTCCCTGCAAGAGTCTGTGTGCTGTGTGTGTGGTGTGTGTGTGCTGTGTGTGTGTGTGTGTGTGTGTGTGTGTGTGTGTGTGCGTGCGTGCGTGCGTGCGTGCGTGCGTGCGTGCGTGCGTGTGTGTGTGTGCGCGCGCACCTGTAGGTGTGCCTGCATATGTGTGTGCGTGCATGTCTGAATGTTGTGTATCCATTTCTGATTTGTATTTGTGCGTCCATGCATGAATGGTGTGTGTGTGTGTGTGTGTGTGTGTGTGTGTGTGTGTGTGTGTGTGTGTGTGTGTGTGTGTGTGTGTGTGTGTGTGTGTGTGTGTGTGTGAAAAGGTATGTGCGTTACAGTATGCACAGCGTCTGCCGTCTGTTCCATCCAGGAACAGTTAGCGGACACAAAACAACACGCACGTGCATGTACACACACACACACACACACACACACACACACACACACACACACACACACACACACACACACACACACACACACACACACACACACACACACACACACACACACACACACAGTAACAGTATAGTACAGCCATCATCCATCAGTCTGACAGCCATCGGCGGGAGTGTCTTTTCTCTGAATGACGGATTCGTCCTCAGGTATGTGACACAGTGCTGTATGGAATCCCATAGGGTGATAATGTGGAAAATAATAGGAGAGAATGTGGAGGAGGAGGAGCGTTTCAATCACAACGCTTTATTCACATGCTAAGACTGACTTAACTCCGTTGTGGCCTCATCCAACTCAGTGCATCACAATACGACAGTCCGTGAGCTTGAGGATTGGCTCTTATTCTTTCTTTCTGTTCAGCCAGAGAGAGAATGTATAAATCTGGGGCTGAGATGTGTGTTTTTTTTTTCTCCCCTCTGACCATCTCAGACATTCTTCACCAGACCTTTCACTCCTTCTGCTCAGGGGCGGATCTAGGCATGGGCATGGGGGGGGGCAATGCCCCCCTAAATGCCCAGTCTGCCCCACCAAACACAATGGCAAATTAAAGTGCTTATATTTAAAATGATGTGAAACACTACTACTGCTATTAACTAACTACAGCTGTGGCACCACTAAACCACAGCATCATTGAAAACAGAAAACTCACTGAGTCAGACCTTTAGCTTTATGCATGCTGCGTGTCTGTTGCAACTTCAACAACAACTGATGTTATTATTGATGCTTTACTTGACTAATAAAAGTCCTGTAACAGAAAATGGTATGGGAGCGGCTTCATCGCCCGTGGCATACCATTTTCTCATGCCCCCCCCCCCCCCCCCCCCAGTTGGGAAATGTTATATCCGCCCCTGCTTCTGCTCCACTCTGAACTCCACAGCTCTCCATCCAACCTCCCTCTGCCTCCCTCTGCTCCGTGGTGTGGTCATTATTTCTGAGTTTGTTTAGTGCGGACAGCCACAGACACCGCACATAAAATGCCAGGGACGGATCTAAATGCATGGGCATGGGGGGGGGGGGGGGGGGGGGGGGGGGGGGGGGGGGGGGGGGCAATACCGCCCTGCCTGCCCCACCAAACATGATGGCATACAAAACAACCCACATTTCAAAGATATTTCAAATTAAAGTGCTTATAATAAAAATTGACTTGAAACACTACTGCTGTTACTAGCTAGAATTGTGTCACCACTAGCCTGGTCTAGCCCTCAATGATTTTGGCCTTGGGGGGGTGGGGTGCCGTGGGATCCACACGGCGGAAGTGCTGCGCTCTGATTTGATTTCACTAACGTGTCGTCATCCCCGGCCCCTCCCGCGCCCGTCCACTGCTGTTCTACGTCACATCATTTAGAGCGACGCCCACCCCGGAAGGTTCACTCCCCCCTCAAGGCCACTTCGTGTAACACGTTAGTCCAGGCTTTCCGTTTTCGCGCAAGGCGAACGAAAACGAAAGCCTGGGTGTCGAGGCTATGTCACCACTAAACCAACAGCATTTCATTATTGAAAACTTTTGGGTTCCCAAAAGGTAGATGGTGATCTACCAATAGATCACAAAGACTGTGGATCACACAGAGTTTGGGATTCCTCTAGCCCAGGGGTTTTCAACAGGTGGTCCGGCGACCACCAGTGGTCCTTGAGAGGGTTCCAGGTGGTCCCCAGCTAAGTTGTTTAACCAAATGTAACTCTTGAGAACGTAAAAATGAAACCTTTCTTTTTACACTCTCAAGGGTTAAAATATCCATCATGTGAATTAGTCCAAGTCTACACAACTAGAAGATTAATGATCATGGAAAGAAGCAAAAGAAATCTATATTTTTGGGGTCTGTGGGTCTAAGAAAATATCCTGCAATTGGTGGTCCATGGCTCAAATGCTGAATAAACGGTGGGCCCTGGGATGAAAAAGGTTGAAAACCCCTGCTCTAGCCAATCACTAGCCATCAGCGCACCAAAACAACTGACGTCATGTTGGTGCGTCAATAGCAGCAGCTACCACCACTGCGCATGCACTTGCACTTAGCATTAGCAATGGGAGACCCAGATGTAAGATGACATAGCTGGCGCGGGCGGGGCCAGGCTAGCATAGATCATCACTTGAAATAAGGTGACGTGATTGACATAAATCTTCAAGACGCACAAGACCCCACAAGTTACCCCGGACCCCACCAGTTTCGTGCACAGACCCAGCCAGAGACAGACCAAGCCAGGGCAGGGACGGATGGACAGACACAAATAAAACATCACTTAAGAACGTAAAAGTACTTGGTTACTATGGTTACGCCTGCACGACTGCGTGTGTCACGGTCAACGTTTGATCTCCGTGCGAAAAAGCCTCATTTTCTGTTATTAAAGTGACTTGTTAACTTGTTGATTGACTTGAAGCGCCAAACAAACGCACATAAAACATGTTATTCTTTTGTTTTTTCCTCTTTTATTGTGGAATAAAGCAGCCTTTATGTGATCTTGGCCTGGGAAAAGCAGACAGAATGTGAATGAACTAAAGCCTGAGAACCATCTGGGAAACAGACAGATCTATACCAGTCTGGGAAGCAGACAGTCTGTATAGAATTCAGCTTATGGTTCATAGTAGTGTTATAGCAGTGGTTTTCAACCTTTTTGATACCAGGGACTACTATTAATTCAGAATTTGAGCCACGGAGGACCACCATGTGATGGCATTTTAGCCCCACAACCCAAAACTAAAGATTTATTTTGCTTTTGTCCACAATTCCAGGCTGGATTTGGGGATAAAAACAGTCAAACATACAGATCAAAATGACCATTAATCTTCTACATTCTCTAGTTGTGTAGACTTGGGCTAATTCACATGATGAATATTTTTTTCAATAACTAAATAATGCCAATGATGGTAAGTAATGCTGTTAAGTATTGGTATCAATGCTAATAATGATACATAATGCTAATTGTTGCTAATAATGCTAAGTGAGTAATGCTAATACTGAGTAAACAATGCTAAGTAATGGTACTGCTAAGTAGTATCAACAATGCTAAGTAATGCTAATTATGCTACTAAAACTTAGAACACCCAAACGGTGTTCCCGCCAAAAAATAATTTCAACAAAAACAGAAGTGTAGTAAGGAACATTTGCTTGACACATAGTGCGGCAGAATTCCCAGCTGATGAGGACACTTTATTATTTTCCCAAAAAAGAACCAAAAACACAGAGCGGAAAACTTGTTTTTTTCTTTTTCTTCCTTTCCTTGAGCCAGTCAAGCAGAATGGCTGTGTAATGGCATGGCGGCCGGCCAGCAGCACAAGCTGCGTTGAAAACAACTCCCTCCTGCCATGCCGAGGGAATCCCAGTGGGAGTGCCACTCCGTTGTGCATGGATGCTGGTTATGCTCTTCTTAAAGGAATACTTCACATTTTTAGAACTTATGTTGTATGAAATACTTGCCCTTAATAGTAGATTAGTGGTGTCAACTGTTATTCATTGATTGTCAGAGTCCCGTGTTGGGAGTTCTGCTCTGGTTTTGGTGAATATTAAGGGGCCACTGGCGGCCAGGCATAAAAAGTAAATTAATCCACAAAACGAATTGCTGAAGTACTTCTTGAAATATTACAGCAACATTCGTTCAACTTTGATGCCTCTTTCACATGGAACTATTTTTTGGGATGTAGTGATATGCCCACACACAAAAAAACATAGTTCTATGTGATAGAGAGGTAAAAAAAAAAAAAAAATGAGCCACAGTTTTGCTGCTTATTTTTCAGTGGTCCCCAAACGCTATAGCACAAACACTAAAAAAAAAAAAACACCCCAAAAAAGATGCATTTGATGTTTCCTTCCGCCCATTACCCAAACGGCCAACATCATGGGTCTCTAAATCACGAGTGAACAAATGGAAACCAAATGGACCATTATCGTTCCAATGTTAACGAGGACTATATAACGTCAATCTTCATAAATGAATGTTGTAATCGTGCCGTTCGTTTGCACGCAACTCGGACAACGACCGATCTCTGGGCGATACTTAATATTGTGTCAAGCATTACATCATGTAGGCCAGAGGTTTTCAACCAGTGGTCCGGGGACCACCAGTGGTCCTTGACAATGTTTCAGGTGGTCCTCAGGCTAAATGATAGAAATTTGGTTAACCAGGTGTAACTCTTTGAGAACGTAAACATGAAACCAAATGGACCCTTGCGGGTCCATTTGGCTTCATGTTTACGCTCTCAAGAGTTGAAATAGGCATCCTGTGAATTAGCCTTGAGTCTACACAACTAGAGAATGTAGAAGATTAATGGTCATTTATGATCTGTATGTTGGACTGTTTTGTTTCTGAAATCCAGCCTGGAATTGTGGACGAGAGCAAAAGAAATCTTTAGTTTTGGGGTCTGTGGGACCAAAATGTCATCAAATGGAATAAATAGTGGGCCCTGGTATGAAAAAGGTTGAAAACCACTGATGTAGGCCTACTATCTGGCCCTTACCCCATGTAAACAGAGCTGCTACGTTTAAACAGAAATGGAGTTCGGCTTTTCAGTATAGTCTTGAGGAAATGTTGCCATTCGTCCCAAAAACAATGCAAATAATTGCTATTTGTTTAAACTGCAAAAAAACAAAAATAAAAGCTGTACATGCATAAAACAAGGCAATGTGAAATAACCGTTTGCAAAACACTGTACCTTCTCCAACTGTATATACTTTCCCCCATTATCAACTACTTTTATTTGTTTTTCCCCCCCGACATTCTTTTTCTTTATTAAAATGTTCAACTTCTGAACAGTAAAACATTACATATTGTGGACATAGGGATTAATCGTGATTAAATTCATGTAATAAGTCTGACTTAAAAATATTCATTCAACACTTGCTTTGGCAGTGCAAACATTGGCATGTTTTCTCGTGCCAATAAAGCTTTTTTGAATTGAATCGAGTCGAATATGCATCTAAATGACGGTGACATGTCTGGTCGGGACTAGACTCTGCAAACTGTCCATTTTTCTTGCGTTCTCCCTGTTCTTTTCTCAGACAGAGAGAGACAAAGAAAACGGCAAAATCAATAAACAATGAGGAATGTATTCTCGTCTACAGTATGTCTCCATCTTTTCTTCTTGTGGGAGCTCAGGGGAGTTATGGTGGGCAAGGAAGGCAGAGAAGGTAGTTGTTGCAGAATTCAGACCCAAGGCCATGAGTTCTCTGTCTTTCACTCTGTCTCTCTCTCTCTCAGGGGCGGATGTAACATTTCCCAATTGGGGGGGCAGGTGAAAATGGTATGAGTGCGGCTTCATGATAAAGCTGCACCCATACCATTTTCGGTTACAGGACTTTTATTAGGCAATTAACAGATTTCGTGCCGTTGAAATAGATCTACGTCTCCCGTTATCATTATGAAATATAGTTATGACCGATGCCTCTTACGTTGAGCTACGTCTCTCTACGTTGCTTACCGTCGCTGGTTTGATACGATCCCCATGCTAACAGCAGCGTGCAGCGACCGCATATTCCATTGACGGACCATAATAAGGGACGGACCAAACCGGAAACCGGAAGTGTGTGTCGCCAACTAACTTGTCCGTCGGGAAACATGGACCGAAATATGAAATATGACTTTTAGATGAAAATCGCAGGCACTGGCTACCTCAAAAAATATAAAAAGGCTGGCACTGGGTGTATTAAGCAACTGGTTAAATACTAACATCAGTTGTTGTTGAAGTTGCAACAGACACGCAGCATGCATAAAGCTAAAGGTCTGACTCAGAGAGTTTTCTGTTTTCAATGATGAAATGCTGTTGGTTAAGTCCTTTCAGGATGGGAGTCCATATTTGGATTCTGTACAGTATGTACAGTGTTACAGAATAAACTTTTTTCATGCTGATATACAAATATTTCAAGTTTTTTTTTGCAGAAACCTTAGGTCAGGCCTAAATGGGTGGTGTCTGTAGTTAGTTAGTAGCAGTAGTAGTAGTTTGAAATCATTTTAAATGTAAGCATGTTAATTTGAAATACAGTATCTTGCGTTGTTTTGCATGCCATCGTGTTTGGTGGGGCAGACTGGGCATTTAGGGGGGCATTGCCCCCCCCCCCCCCCCCCCCCCCCCCCCCCCCCCCCCCCATACCTATGCCTAGATCCGCCCTGCTCGCTCTCTCTGTCTCTCTCTCTCACTCTCTCGCTCTCTTCCAGGGGATTAAAACTAATTGGAAATTTAGTCTAAAACTACACAAAGATCTGCTGTCTAAATCAACACATCCTTGCATCACGTCACTTTTACATGCTACGCCGTCTCCAGTCTCCTTTGATCTCAGAGCTGACAACCAGCGCTTGATTCCGTCGCTATAGAAGAATATCATACTGTCTATACAGTATGTACGGTATGGTTAAGGGTTCATTATGCGTGCCTATACCTGCCCGTCCGTGTTCCTTTCATGTACATCCCCGTGTACGCAGTGACAGGCAGACATTTCAATAGCTCTGGCGATCATGGACGCTTCTGGGAACCCCGTGCGCAATGTTTTCCGAAAGAGAGACAGTGTGTGTGTCTGCGTGTTTGTGTGTGTGTGTGTATGCGCGCGCACACGTCTGCACGAGTGCTCGTCCTCGATTTTCTGTTTTACATTCAACGTCTTCAGTTTTCTTTCCTCGCTTTTTTAGCGTCAATACCTACTTTCGCAACGATGCTGTTTTTGACAGCCATTTTTTTAGATGTACTCAGTCTCTTGGACAGAATTCGTATTAGTGTCGGGCACAAATTACTCATTTGGATGCTAATTTGTTTTAGTCTGTCCTTCGTAGTTTTGAAAAATTCAAAGAGGTTGTTGTCGGTCCCGTTTTAGTGAAAGAAAAACATTATTTAAACGAATTTAATTAACTATACAATAACTCCGCTCAACAACAGACCTCCTCGCACGGACGAACGTAGCCTACACAACTGCAGATAAACAAAAGCAGCCTTTTAATGTACTATTTCTGTCAATTTTTAGTTATTCATTAATGTAATAAGGTGTGTAATAAGCCATGTAATAAGCCATGTAATAAGCGGAATAACACCCTTCGAACCCGTGATTTGTTTCCTAATAACTGACCGGCGCTGCGTTCTAAGGCTAGAACTAGTCGCTTATTTTTCCTCACAAAAGCAATAGCGTTGTTTTTGACAGGCATTTAGCCAGTCTTAGTCTTTTGGATGAAATGCTTGTTTGTTTTAGTTCACATCTTGAAAACGCATTTTTTTTAACTCGTCAGCATTAATCCTGAAAAAAGGGGGTGTTGAAGAAGACATTTTAGTTATATTGTCACGTCGGGCTTGACGAAAACAACACTACATCACCAACAGACAAAGCTGGGCATTAGGGAGTGCCAGCACCGCTCAAAAATTGATTTATCTCCGCACTGCTGCGTTCGTGGGTCTTGCGCTGCTCTTGCAGACTTGGACAGACCTCGGCTGCAAGGCGCACGGTGACGTCAAGGTTTAATTAGCCGAGTCGTTAGAAAAACAAGCAAAGCAACACGGGTTGTGGTGGTGGTGGTGGTGGTGGTGGTGGAGGGCAACATGGCCGCCAGGCGCAACAACAAGGAGCTATGTGAGCTGGCATGTGTGGAACGGTGCCCTCATTTGCCCCCCAACACAAGAACATACACGCACGCATGGCGCACGCACACACACACAAACACACACACACACACACACACACACACACACACACACACACACACACACACAGCCCAGAAGTAACAAGCTGCAATACCTTGCCAGAGAAGGAACCATGCGGCCTGCCTAATCAAGACTAAATTAAATGTACTACTAGGCCTCAAGCTCACACCACAAGCACACGCGTGTACACACACACACACACACACAGAAACACTCTGTATCTCCAGTAACCATGGCAACCCACATGCGGGTGCCAAACAAACGCCAGGGCTCAGCCTTACAGGCACTTATATGCGCACAAACCTCGCTCAAGTTACTTCAGTATGCACACAAGCTAGGTAGGCAGGTCAGGGTCGGATCTAGGCATGGGCATGGGGGGGGGTCCCACCTAACGCGGGAGTCCCACCTAACCTTGTATGCCATTCTGTTAGGTGGCAATAAACAAACCCCAATAGAAAACTCTGAGTCAGACCTTTAGCTTTATGCATGCTGCGTGTCTGTTGCAACTTCAACAACAACTGATGTTATTATTGATGCTTTACTTATACAGTATAAGTGCTGTACAATATATACATCTTGTGTGTCACAAAACTAAAGAATTGAAATGAAAATGGAATGAAGCCGCCCTCATGCCATTTTCGCCTGCCCCCCCCCCTCCCCCAATCGGGAAATGTTACATCCGGGCCTGACACACGCGCACACACACAGAGAGACACTTCTGCATTCTCTCGAAAAGGGCTAGCAAGCTTGCACACGCACGCACGCACGCACGCACGCACGCACAGGCAGCTGGAGTTAAGCTCTGCGCTCTCTCTTCTACTTACCTTCCGCCCACTACAAGTTGAGACCAGCTCTGTTTACACAGCAGAGGAGGAATCCCATTATTACACCTACCTACTGTACCTGCTGGTCATTAAAACCATCTTACCTCTGCTTAATAGCACACACATAAACAAGTAAAACGCCTTACGGAGGCGAGAAGCGACCACGAGTCGACTATTGTTATAATTGCTGGTGTGTGTGTGTGTGTGTGTGTGTGTGTGTGTGCGCTCGCACGCACACGGGTGTGCGTGTCATAGCGTGGTAAGCGTGCAGTGTCACAGAGCATCTTTCACGTGTGACGTCTTTTTGTTGGAATACATACTCCGTAGTCAACCCATTGTGTCCTGACCCTCAATTCGAGTTTCTGACACCAGATTATACAGTAGTTCCTGACACCAGATTATAGCTGCAGCAACATTCTAGCTTTTGATGCTAGATTCTACACTAGTTTCCGACACTAGATTCTAGTAAATTGACACTAAATCATAGTTTCTGAAGCTAGGATTTACTTTTTGACACTATAATCTAGTTTCTGATGCTAGAATCGAGTTTTTTACACTAGATTCTATAGTTTCTGATACTAGATTCTATCTGTGTTCCTGTGTCAGTGATGCTAATATATTTCAAGCCAAGGACCCCCAGAATTATCCATATTTGGCTGCAGACCGCCATCTGAAAACATCTTGTTCTCGGGGTTCCCCAGAAGCGAAAAATTGAGATAAAATGTTTGCTTCCAAAATAATGTATTCAGAGATTTGCAGCACATTTTCACAATTTTTCAAAAATAGCAGAACAACAAGCCACTCGGTGGCGCGACATGAGCTTGTTGATCTGCTATTTTTCAACAGATAAAACACCAAACGCGTTCAGGACACTAAGAGTTAATTACTCGTATAAACTACCTATGTTCAAAGAGGCATGTAGTGATATGGGTGGTTTGACAACAAACAGGCCAACAGCACGCACACCAAGGCCTGTCCCACTCAATCCTCCTGATTGGAGGGAATAAATATATTTGAAGTGAAATAATCGAATACGCCTTTAACATTAGTCCTCCAGGATCTACCCGCTTAACACAAAAAAAAAAAAAAAAACACCATTTGCAACAATCGCCGCCAACCAGGATATCAAACAATAGCTACGTCTACCGCCATTGTCAACAAGGATCATGATCAACAATGATCACTTCCGGTACCAGGAAATTTGTCTTATCTTCTTCAATTTAAGAGCTGATCCCTGAAAAATGCTTTAGCGCTATCAAATCACAATGTATCAACAAATGCAGTGGGGAGTGTTAAGGCGGTAGATACCGGTATCTACTGTCTCATTTCACACATCATCTGACAACTGGCCTGAATAGAAGACTATGATTTTTTTCCCCAATGGAAATATCCATAAAATGGGGTCGTCTTATATTCAGGGGCTATACTATTTGACATTCAATGTTATTATTTCTGTAAATGGGTCTTGAAAAATGAGGGTCGTCTTATAAACGGGACAATACGGTATTACACCTGCCCAATACGGAACATTTACACAGGCCAAATTAACAGTCGTTACATAACTGCAACTGGCACAGAGCTCATTGATAATTCCCAGTCACATCCCCCCTCTTCATTTGTGTTCATTTGTAAGGCTGAGAGGCGGTGCACAATAACGGTTACATTGTGTTCACTCTCAGTCGACTTATACATACACACAAAAGTTACAGAGTTACAAAAGCTAAAATAAAAGGGTGCCAACCGTGAGCTACGCTGTTGCAGTGCTGCTCAATGTGTGAAAACTGAAAAGGATGGGGTTACATTATTGTAGCAAAGATGACAAACGATTCATGAAGATGAGAAATGAGAGCATTTTTTTCTTTTCGCCAGCTAGTCTGGGCAGGTAGAGTATATGGTACAGTACACTAGGGGAGGATTACATGCATGCATGCACAGCTTTATGTGGGCGATGTATAATAGACTATACTGTATGAGAGCATTGAGTACACTACACATAGCAATGGTTTCTATAGTGAGGTATGAAGGATGATTTATCTCAGTCCTCAAGGGTTTCTGAACCAATCAGATGCCATGTATCCCTTCAGGCGATGGGATGGCCACGATAGAAGGGCCATACCTTTTTCGTACCAGGGCCCACTATTTATTCTGCATTTTAGCCATGGCCATTTGATGTTGAGTTTAGTCTCTTGGACCCAAAAGTAACTAACTCATTTTCAAGTTTGTGCCCACAATTTAGGAGGGATAACTGGCAAAACGTTGGGTCAAAATATAATTCTTCTATATTTTCTAAATGTGCACATTCCATAAAATTAAGTAATTCGGATGTTTAAATATAATTTAACTCTTGAGAGCGTAAAATGGTTTCATTTTACAATCTCAACAGATCTATGCAGATCTATAAGGGTCCGCTTGGTTACCAACTACCCATCATTTAGCTTGGGGGGCCACCTGGAATCCTCTCAGGGACCACCTGTTGAAAACCACTGCCGTAGACATATAGCTCTACCTAGGGATGTCACGGTATCCGGTATTACCGGTGATACCGGTATGGGACCACAAAACCGGTACTTTGCTTGCCCACCGAATGTACCGAAAAAAAACAAAAAACAAAACAAAAAAAAACAATATTGCACGTTCTAACTAGATGTAACTCTTTGAGAGTGTGGTCCATTTGGTTTCATGTTTACACTCTCAAGAGTTAAAGTATTTATCATGAAGTCTACACAACTAGAGAATGTAGAAGATTAATGGTCATTTTGATCTGTTTGTTTGACTGTTTCGTTTCCCAAATCCAGCCTGGAATTGTGGACAAAAGCAAAAGAAATCTTTAGTTTTTGGTCTGTGGGGCTAAAATGTCATCATATATGTTATTTATTACTCATGTTGATTGAGTATTTGGCCTGCATGTGCCAAGACTCTAATAGCCAAACTATAAAACCGATAGTACCGGTATCAAAGCAAACTATAAAACCGGTATTGAGATTCTTACACCGTGACATGGCTAGCTCTACCCCACGCCAACACATGGACTGTTTGTTTACAATAGTCGCTCCGTTCTGCCACTTTACTGCTACGTGTCTTATTTCTACCATATAATGTGTTCAGATGGTGACTGTGTTTAAACCGAGTAATGCACTGTCTGGATGCCAGAATGGGATTAAGAACGGCGTATTTCTGGCTGTAATCAAAGCACCTGTGTTTGTAGAGGACGATTAAGAAATCGGATACAAACAAGCTTAATTTCTATTGGCTGTGGGCCTTGTGACGTAATCAGTGCACGTTTTCGTGTACAGGAAGTAATTAATAATCGATTTTGATATTAAAATATACAGAGGTGGAAATCTTCAGATGTTTTTGGTATGCCTTGTCGGATATGGCCATATAATAACCACAGATGGTGGTCTAAAAGTGTGAAAAAAAAAAACATATCTTGCCGTAGCCTATTGCATAAAAAAGTTCTTGATTTTTTTTTTGAAGAATCGCCTTTAGAGCAATAAAAAGCATCTCTCATAGCATCTCTCCCTGGTAGTCCTACAGCTTTTCAAATAGGGTGACATAAAAAAGTGTGAGTAAGAGCTTTTTAAAGATTTCACTTTACTGATGTCAGTGCCCCTGAACATTGTATGCATTGTGTGGGGAGATGATCCATAAATTATTCACCATTATTTCACAATCTGTGAGATATAGGGTGAGATTTTCGTTACATGCTAAACCCCTTATGCCATATCCCTTATTTCATTTTCACTATTTTGAAAAACTTTTTTGGACTATTTCAACATGTCAATCTATTAACACGTTGTGAGCTAGTAGACTGGCCATTTGAACTACTGAGAAATGTTTTTTTTTAATAGTTTAAAAAGGCAAAGAAGTTAAGGGATAAGGGGTATAGCGGTAACGAAAATGGAGCCCATAGTCTATAGTGTCTCTTTTCTAAAAGATGCAATACCCGTGTTCAGTGATGATCTAACAAAAATGACGTTGAGTGTTCTAGGGTTAAATCTAATATTCACACTTGGATTTATATTTCTGTCAGAAACAAAATGTTCTCAATCAGCGCTCTCAGCCTATTACCCAGAGATGACTGAAAGGGGGAACTGCAAGAATGAGCTTTTCTTCCTTTTACGGAACGGCACAGGAATTGTGTGTGTGTGTGTGTGGGGGGGTGAGACTGAGACGTGGAGAGGAATTGGAACAAAACAAAAACACATGAACATGATTGATTGATGATTTAGTGCCTCATTGGAGCTTAGGAAAAAGAAAATCTTGAGGTCAGCCAGCTGCAACTTTCCGAGAGCCGGGGGTAGTGTTGATTTGTTGTACTAGAAACTGTGACGAAAATCGATCTTTGACCACCTGATTTTTTTACCGACAAAAACAAAATAAAAACTACGCTAAATCAAGACTGAATAAATTGACAATTTTGTCAACACATTAAAAACTAAACGAAAAACAGAGGAGAGATCCAGTAGAACAACCTCGCTGTTATGTTTGCATGAACTTGGGTGTCACATATATCCGATCTACAAGTTTGGCGTGCTGTTTTTTGGTCCAGAAACTACTTGGCTAAAAATATTTCAGATGAATAAAATATGACTAAAACCAAATCAAAATATGCCGTCGCAATCCTCACTGCTGGTGACTCAGACCCTATGCTCCTCTCTCTCTACCAAACTGACCTGATCGGAAGGAAAGAAAGCATAAAGATTGCCTCAAAACATGTCTGCTGTGGTAATGCAGTATTGGCTAGGAAAAAGGATTGCGCCACATTTTAACCATTTTCTAAAAAATATCAGTATCAGTACCAAAAGTATCAAATAAAAAATGGGATATCTTTTAATATAAGATATCCCATGTTCTAGAGATTCTAATAATCACAAAAATGTATTTATTGCAGTCATTTTACATACTTTTATTAGGGTTAAAGGCTAAAGGTCAAAGGTTAAAAATCACAAAAATTCCACTAAGTCCAGAGATTAATTGAAGAGGCTAATTGCAGCCTCTGTGGGTCGTATTGTTATGCAAATATCATGACAAATGTCAATGAAAAAAAACGACCTCAACCATGACATTTATGTGAAAGAAATAACAAAAAATAATGATAACATTTTTTTTTAAATAAGTAAAGGGTTTATGTTGCTAAAAAGCAATATTGGGCCTTCTAGGGCTAATGCTAATAATGCTAAGTAATGCTAATGCTAATTATTGTTATAATGCTAATAATGCTAAGTGATAGTCCTACTAAGTATTGTGAAAATGCTAATAATGCTAATATTGCTAGGTAATGCTAAGTATTGCTAATAATGATAATAATGGTAAGTAATGCTAATGCTAAGTATTGTGAAAATGCTAATAATGCTGATATCGCTAGGTAATGCTAATAATGCCAAGTATTGCTAATAATGCAAAGTAATGCTAATGTTAAGTATTGTGAATATGATTATACTGCTAAGTGATGCTAATAATGCTGGGTATTGCTAATAATGTTAAGTAATGCTAATAATGCTAAGCAATATAATAATAATAAGTAAGTATTTTTAATAATGCTAAGTAATGCTAAAAACACCAAAATGCGTACCCGCCTAAAATAGCTTAATGCAACTCTAAAAGTGAGGGAAGCATATATTGTTTTTACAATGTCTTGCCACATATTCTCCTGTTCTGTTTTCATATTCGCATCGACTGATAGATTTAATGGACAAATCTGTCACATTTTATCTTCTGTTTATAAGTATGCAGAGAACGGCAGGACTATTGAGGTTGAGATGTGAATAATTCATGGGTAGATATATCCTATTCTTCAGTTGTCCAATAGATTCTGTCTTTTGTTATGGCTGGTGCTGTGTTCTGACTTCACTATCCTCTAAAAAACAGCATGTATTCTGTACAGGTCAGAATACCAGCAAGATGCTGCACGCAGGGGTGTTTTTGCCATTAGGCAGACTTGGCAGTTGCCTAGGGCGCCATGAGGGGGGGGGGGCACCGGCGCAACCACCAGACATGCTTTAAAAAGGATCACAGGCTAATAAGCCTCATATGGATAAATAAATTACACTTGTCATCTATAACTAGAATTGAACATTTATTAGACATAATATGTTCTCTAAAAAATAGTTCATAATTTTATCACTTGGGGGGTGCCATTTTACTGTGCATGTCATAGGTATGACGTCACAGGAGATGACGTCACACCTATGACACGCCCCTTACCAAATGGGCCCTTGGTAAGAGGCGCCTCCTTGAAAAATCTTACCTGGAGCTCCAAATTGCTTAAAAACGCCACTGGCTGCACACGTTAAGAACACTGTTCACTTCCCATATACACTACATTTTTAAGCATGTGCAAAATTATTCGTATTCTTATTCTGAAGAATCGCTATTTATTGGGGTCTTCATTTAATTTGTGATTTTAGATATTTTTTTCTTAAACCAGATCTGGTTTATAGTGAAAATATTATAGTTTTTTTTTGTTTGTTTGTTTTTGCCAAAAATAAAAATGCATATCTAGTTATATTTTTTGCTTTTTGCCCCCTTTACATGGCTTCTAGTGATGCCAATAATGCTAGGTAATGCTAATAATGCTAAGTAATGCTAATTATTGTGAGCATGCTGTACATTGCTTCTACTTTGATGCTGCAGCCATTTCCCTGCAGACAGACACTTGCTTTGCCCTGCAGACGGTCCAGAACTTTATTGTTGTCAACAAATAATTGACGTTGTGCTCATTACAGCGTAAGTGGGGGGGGGGGGGCGGGGGGCCATTTTAGCCAATCACGGCTCAGCAGTCTCCAGCAGTTTCATCATGAACCAATAGAGTGGAGGTGGTGAGGTGGAGTTCGATTAAAATCAGTTTACAAACACAGAGTTTGTACACACTGAAGTTGCCGAAAATATACCTTTAACACAGGCTTTCAAGTTCATTAGACACATCGCTAACAGGTGTTGTACTTTGTATACAAACACCAGACACAGTTTGTTACTTGTAATTGTAAACTCTGTCAAACCAAGTTCTTTTGTCCCATTATGTCTGAGTATACACAGAGCTCAAAATGGTTATTTTGACAGCTTGTCGGCTTATGTCTTCCAAGTGAGCGCGCCGTCCCACAAAAAAAGACAAAAAAACAACTGACTTATTGATTCATTGCCGTAACAGAACGCACTTGCACAAACATTTAACACGTCTGCCGTCGTTACAGAATGGAAGCTCGGTGGGTATAATTAGTCAGTTCAGTCATTTCCAGCGTTGCGGTCGTGATGGTAGACTTCCACCTAAATGAGTCATACCAAGGAAGTTCCTTTGAATGATTCATCTCGGCCTACTTTTTTTTTTTTCGGTCATGGAGATAACAGCCCCTCCCTCCCTCCCTCCCGCAGCACCAGGGGCGGATGTAACATTTCCCAATTGGAGGGGCAGGAAAAAATGGTAAGGGTGCGACCATACCATTTTCAGTTACAGGATTTTATTAGGCAAATAATAAAGCATCAATAATAATATCAGTTGTTGTTGAAGTTGCAACAGACACGCAGCATGCATAAAGCTAAAGGTCTGACTCAGAGAGTTTTCCGTTTTCAATGATGGAATGCTGTGGTTTAGTGGTGAGTGGTGACACAGCTGTAGTTAGTAGCAATAGCAGTGTTTCACATCATTTTAAGTTTAAGCACTTTTAAAATTGAAATATCTTGAGTTGTTTTGCGTGCCATGGTGTTTGGTGGGGCAGTCAGGGCATTTAGGGGGGCATTGCCACCCCCCCATGCCCATGCCTAGATCCGCCTCTGGACGTGACGTGTCACGCCGACCTCACAGGTGTCCTCGTTATATCTTCGCTCCCCGAGACAGTGTAAGACACGACACTCTGCCTGCTGTGGCTCTGACTAGAGTATCTATAATGGGAGAGAGTAGTGACACTCCTGTTGACTCCAATGCTACGGCTGAACAGAGACGGCTATCGGTACACTGCATTTGTAAACAGATATGTTTAAAAACCAGAAGCTATAACTCCTTTGGCTCATTAAGAATCTGCTGGAGACTGCTGTGCTGCGATTGGCCTCTCACAAATTAGCACCGCCTTTCCTGAGCCCGACAAATTTGAACACTGAACTCTGTCAGTCACCATGTGGGACAGACAGACAGACAGTCCCACGCATAGAGGGACATCTGGTTGTTTTTGTCTGATCTTCATATCTCCAGCCTTTTACAGTATATACTAAAATAGCAGTAGAAGTAGTGAGGTTAGCCAATCTACAAGCTCTCAAAGCTGCAATGGCCCATTTTTATGCAGCTGATGTATCACCATTTGTTGTACTTGGGCTTAATGTAAATCCCTCTGGATTAAGAGATCATCTGCTATAAACTGCAGATGATCAGATGATCACAGATGATCACAATTTACAGAAAACTGTAAATTGTGCAGGCTATCATGAGATGTTTTATTCTCTTACATCAGTGGTTTTCAACCTTTCTGACATCAGGGCCCACTATTTATTCAGCATTTGAGCCACAGACCACCATTTGAGGACATTTCTAGCCCCACAGACCCCCAAACTAAAGATTTATTTTGCTTTTGTCCACAATACCAGGCTGGATTTGGGAAACAAAACAGTCAAACATACAGATCAAAATGACCATTATTCTGCTACATTCTCTAGTTGTGTAGACTTGAGATAATAATAATAATAATAATAATAATACTTAGACTTATATAGCGCCTTTCAAGATACCCAAAGCGCTTTACAGACTATCCCATTCACACCCTATCACCCATACATACCGGTGATGGTAACTACGTTGTAGCCACAGCTGCCCTGGGGCAGACTGACAGAAGCGTGGCAACCAATCTGTGCGCAACGGCCCCTCCGACCAACACCAAGCATTCACGCACAATCATAACTCATTTACACTGCATGTTTCATTCAGGTGGGAGGAAACCGGAGTGCCCGGAGGAAACCCACGCGGTCACGGGGAGAACATGCAAACTCCCACAGGTCGTACTGGGAATCGAACCCAGCACCTTCCGAGACCGGGAATCGAACCCAGTACCCTCTTACTGTGAGGCAGTGATCTTAACCACTCTGCCACCGTGCTGTGGTTGGACCCACCCTATAGACTTGAGATGATGAATATTTTAACTCTTGAGAGTGTAAACATGAGATTTGGTTTTATTTTTACGCTTTCAAGAGTTACATCTGGTTAACCAACTTAGCTGGGGACCACCTGGAACCCTCTCAAGGACCACTGGTGAACTTGAAAACCTGAAAACTTGTTTTACATAACTGACTTTAAACACTATCAGAAAGTCTCACATTCCCCCCCAAAAGTCGTCCATGAACTTGGTAAAATAAAACATATTGCCACCGGCCATGAAAATAAATGACCAAAAACAGATGCATTGAACCCCATCCCCTTCAGCAAATCGAAAACTTGATTATTTAAATCGCCGTGAAGCGCGGAGAGCACTTTGTTGTTGGGTCGCTGCTTGTTGTGAAAATGTTGAAAAACGTGATGGACATTCTGAGCGCGTTGTCCGAAGTTTTGTGCAGAGAGGGGGGACAGATAGATAGATAGCTATCAGGTGCACAGCTTGAAGAAGCGTACCATGACGGGGCAACAGGATCCTGTATAGGTCCCAAAATATAACAGCATAGGGGACATCTGGTGGCGGGTGGGTGGGTGGAGAACATGACATAGGAAAAAGACAGACAGAGAAATGAGAGAGAAGGAGAGAAGGAGAGAGAGAGAGAGAGAGAGAGAGAGAGAGGAGAGAGAGAGAGAGAGAGAGAGAGAGAGAGAGAGAGAGAGAGAGAGAGAGAGAGGGAGACAGAGGGAGAGGGGCGGATCTAGCTATGGGCATGGGGGCAATGCCCCCCTAAATGCCCAGTCTGCCCCACCAAACATGATGGCATGCAAAATAACTCACAATATTTCAAATTAAAATGCTTATATTGAAATGGTTTGAAACACTACTATACTGCTACTAACTAACTACAGCTGTGGCACCACTAAACCAACAGCATTTCATCATTGAAAACAGAAAACTCTCTGAGTCAGACCTTTAGCTTTCTGCATGCTGCGTGTCTGTTGCAACTTCAACAACAACTGATGTTATTATTGATGCTTTACTTGCCTAATAGAAGTCCTGTAACTGAAAATGGTATGGGTGCGGCTTCACCGCCTGTGTCGCTTCGCGTCCCCTAACCATTTTCTCCCCCTCCAATTGGGAAATGTTACATCCGCCCCCAAGAGGGAGACAGAGACAGAGAGACAGAGAGAGAGACGCAGAGAGACAGAGACAGACAGAGAGAGACAGAGGCAGAGACAGAGAGGGAGAGGGAGAGGGAGAGAGAGAGAGACGCAGAGAGACAGACAGAGAGACGGAGGCAGAGACAGAGAGACCGAAAGAGATACAGAGAAAGAGACAGACAGACAGAGAGCTATACAGTATACTGTGTTTGTATCTCTATGTAATGCTTTGACAATATAAGAATGTTTCTCATGCCAATAAAGCATATTTGAATTGAATTGAGAGACAGAGAAGAGACAGACAGGGAGAGAGAGGAACAGACAGACAGAGCGAAGCGGGTGGGTTAAGAATCTTACATCCTCAGTCAAGGGTTTCATAATTTCATTCCTCATAAGTGACAACACACACACACACACGTGTGTGTGTGTGTGTGTGTGTGTGTGTGTGTGTGTGTGTGTGTGTGTGTGTGTGTGTGTGTGTGTGTGTGTGTGTGTGTGTGTGTGTCTGTGTGTGTGTGTGTGTGTGTGTGTGTGTGACGCAGGCACGATTGCACAGACACGCACTCCCAGAGTCAGACAACATTCTGAATGCACAGCCCACACACACACACGCACACGCACGCACACACACACACACACACACACACACACACACACACACACTGCAGTAGATGAGATAATCTTCCAAAGCCGAGGCAACGTTCGAAGTCTTTCAAGAATTGAGAAGATTAAGAAAACATCCAAAGAGTACAGAGCAAGCCTCCCGTTTTTTTCTTTCGCCCGTTCTGGCAGAAACCCTTCCGGGCAAAAACAAGCCTCCCCCAACCCTCTTGACAGACAGTGACTGCTCTTACAGACTAGTCTCAACAGAAGATGACAAAATGTTCCTATAAGGGTTTTGCTCTAAAGATAAGGACGACACACAAATAAAGTATTTCGCGTTTGCAGTCGACAGCGTGGAGGAGTCGGGTCTGCTGTCAGGTTGACAGCTGCTGTCAGGTTGACAGCTGTGGCGGGGGTGGCGGTGGCTCACTGGATGGTCACCGCAAGGTTGCCGGTACAAATGGAGTGTACAAATGGAACCAAATGGACCCGCTAGGGTCCATTTGGTTCCATTTGTACACTCCATTTGTACACTTTGGTTCCATTTGTACACTCCGATTGTAAAAAAAAAAAAAAAGGAAAATGGGTGGAATTCCCCTTTTAATGTTGCCATGTGTCTCATCATGTTGCCCGTTGATGTTGACATTGCTAGTTGATATTGATCAAAATATTGCTAGTGTATCAGGGCCTTACTGTGCGTGTTTGGCAACCGCTTTGGCATTCGAAACACTCACACATGCCTGCAGTGCATGCTCACATGCCACATATCACGCGCACAACTCCATGCTGTCCATGAACACGTATGCACGTGCACATCAGACCAGAAAACACATGAACACACACACTTTCCCTCTCTCCCCCACAGAATTGGTGATGACTCACTCCAACCATTTTTGTTCCCCAACCTGTAGTCTACATAGTCCTGTTATTTTTGCCTTTTGTGATGAGTTGCAGTATTGTTGTTATTCATGTCATGATTAAATACGAGCTGAACACTAAGGACTTGCATGCAAACGAGACCGCAAGGACTTTTTTTCTTTTCCAGTTATCCCATTGATTGTGTTTGACTGTACTCTGTACTGATTACATCAGGTCTGACTGCAACTGATTACATTGATGTCTGACTGTACCGTACTGATTACATATGTCTGACTGTACCCTGTACTGATTACATTTATGTCTGACTGTACACTGTACCAAATTACATTTACAGTATGTCTAACTGTACTGATTCATTCTCTGCCAATCAATCAATCAATCAATCAATCAATCAATCAATCAATCAGGGGCGGATCTAGGCATGGGCATGGGGGGGGGGGGGGGCAATGCCCTCTTAAATGCCCAGACTGCCCCACCAAACACGATGGCAAATTAAAGTGCTTATATTTAAAATGATGTGAAACACTGCTACTGCTACTAACTAACTACAGCTGTGTCACCACTAAACCAACAGCATTTCATCATTGAAAACAGAAAACTCTGAGTCAGACCTTTAGCTTTATGCATGCTGCGTGTCTGTTGCAACTTCAACAACAACTGATTATTGATGCTTTACTTGCCTAATAAAAGTCCTGTAACTGAAAATGGTATGGGGGCGACTTCATCGCACCCATAGCATCCCCCCCCCTCCCAATTGGGAAATGTTTCATCCGCTCCTGGAATCAAACAATCCAACGATGAAATATAATGGTGATAGAACACTAAAGAGTCAAACGCTGCATTTCTGTCCAAAGTGCTGTACATTCAAACACGCACAGATGCCACACAGAACCTGGCAACCCATCACTATAGGAGGAAGTAATAGCAAGGCTCCAGTCCGGGGGGTCCAACAAACCCTTTGAGCTCAAGCTCCTGTAGCTTGCCATTTTTCTTCTCTCTTTTCCTAATTAAAATAAGGCTCAGAAATGGTCTCATACTGGTCCCTTCTGCCACAGAAGATACTTCAGCGCTGAGCAGGAGAGAGGTGTACCAGGCAGCCATCGAACCAGGAAGCTGCTTATTGATTCCTTTTTACCGCTTCCAAGAATTTAGAAACTTCCGACCACGCGCAACCAGGGGTGTAGTGAAAGGGGTGACGTGTGGGGACGGCGTCCCCCCACTTCTCACATATAAAATATTTTATATACAGGGGTGTAGTGGAGGGGGGACGTGGGGGGGGGGGGGGGGGGGGGGCACTTCTCACGTCTCAAACATTTTTCGCAAACAAAACATACAGTAAATCAACGACCATCATTCTACATTTCCTAATTGTGTAGACTTGGGTTACTTCAGGTGATAAATATTTTAACTCTTTGAGAGTGTAAAAATGACCCACAAGGGTCCATTTGGTTTTCATCCAGAAGGCTCTGGAGTGACAGAACTGTTTTGTGATGACGTCAACCACACCCACCTCTCCGTGTCCGTTTCTGTCTAGTAGATTGTATGACTTAAAAATCTGATTATAAACGTGGATCAAACAATGAAACTGAAGCTCGGGCATCTCGTTAATCACAGGGAAAGTGTTAACAAACTCGTGTAACTCGGGGGTCAAAGTCTTAAAGATGGAGTGCCATGATTTTTTTCTACCCTAAAACATGATCATCAGGTATTAATGTTATATGAAAAGTAAGTTTTTTTTTTTTTTTCAAAAAGTGTACAGTGTTTGTTAAACTGTCATTTTTATGATTCCACCCTACCAGTTCATTAAGTATGCCTGGTTTGCCTGGTGGGTGGTGATGGGTGGAGATCCACCTGAACTGAAGCCACACCCACAGCTTTAGTTGCATGATAAAGGGGGAGGGGTTAGGGGAGGGGCTGAGCACATGATGTCACTATATTGAAGTTTTTTTCATTGGCACATTTGACTGGAAAGGTTCAGCCACCAGGAAGAAACCCTAAATACAAAGGGAAGACATCATTGCACATAAAGAACACACCAAGGAGTCTATTTACATACTGTCACCTCTTAAACATGTACAAAATTGGAAAAAATACAAAAATCATGGCACCCCCTCTTTAAAGACCAACAGAGGTCTGGCTTTCAGCACCAACCATCAAACTATTGACTGATTGTATTCAATACTTTATAAACAAAGTGTGTGCGTGAAGTAACCTGTTGACTCAGCAGGGGATTCCTTGTGTTTAATAAACAAACATGACGGCGGAAGGAGGCCGATTGGGACGGAAGGGTAATGAACTGTGGGTAATGGTGGGGAGACATTGTGTGAGGGGGATACCAAGATCAAGGGTGTTGACTTTGTACTGCTTGAAATGCCTAATTGATTACATGGGACCAAAAAAAAAAATCAATAAACATCGAGTGAACAAGACCGAGCTACAAAGAGTACACCGCACAACAGGGGCGGATCTAGGCATGGGCATGGGGGGGCAATGCCCCCCCTAAATGGCCAGACTGCCCCACCAAACATGATGGCATGCAAAACAACCCAAGATTGTTTTGCAACCCATTGGATCATTGGACAAGCTGATTTTGGTCAGAATGGTTTCAATTCATTTCCCTTCTAAGACAGCAACAACGCGTAAACGTGTCAGCACTACAGTGTCTAGTTTTTCAACCTTTTTGACACCAGGGCCCACTATTTAAATTTGAGCCACGTACAGACCACCATTTGATGACATTTTAGCCCCACAGACCCAAAACCCAAAAGATTTATTTTGGTTTTGTCCACAATTCCAGGCTGGATTTGGGGAAACCAAACAGTCAAACATACAGATCCTAATGAACATTAATCTTCTACATTCTCTAGTCGTGTAGACTTGGGGCTAATTCATGTGATGAATATTTTAACTTTTGAGAGTGTAAACATGAAACCAAATGGACCCGGAAGGGTCCATTTGGTTTCACAGCCTGAGGACCACCTGGGACTCTCTCTCAAGGACCACTGGTGGTCCCTGGACCACTGGTTGGAAAACCACTGCTGTAAGGTTAAAGCTACTGTAGAAACAATGCTGTGGCCTTTGCTGTGAGTCAGTTGTGAGTCAAGAACAGGTCCATCTGATTCATATAAAGGCACATTTTTACCCTTCATTCATACTGCAAACGTATCCTACACTACACTACAAAATGAGCTTCCAGGGCGGCCGACTGCACCGCACCACAGGGCACAATTAGCCCACACTCTCTCTGGGTTTACGACTTTACCATTTTTAAAACTCTCCGAGCCAATTAACACCGCGGGGTTTTCACGCGTTTCATCGTCCCCCGCCTCGAACCTCACACCGCCGCACAGCGAGAGAGAGCGAGAGCAGACTTGGCATCACACTTTAAGGGAGGGGGGGGTGGGGGCGGCGGTGCTAAGAAAAGGCTTTTCAACATCCACGCACGCACACTTAAATCGCACCGTTAAGTTAAGCCTCACAACAACTCTTTAAATGCTTCCTGCAACTCCAGGTTGATGATTAATCGTACAAGCTCCGTTGCCAAAGCTGGGTGGAAACAATTAAGTGAGTAAAAAAAGGAAAATCCAACTAATAAAAAAAGGACAAATGCAGCTTTACGGGCATGTTGCGTTCGATTCCCGATCCCGACAGCCTTTGCTATGTGTGTCATCGCCATTTTATGTCAGACTACTGCATGCTAATAAAGGTGTGCCCCCCCCACCCAAAAAAAAAGTGGATCTACCCGTGCGCCCACGACATTCAGGGGCAGATTCCAGGAAAGGCTTTTGAATGCATTGGATTGAATGGGTGCGAATGGGACAAAAGAAATGTCCCATTCGCCCATTCTGTCCCAAATGAAAGTCAGCCACGGGATCTTTATCAGACGATGCGCTGGGACTAATAGATGGATTAAAGAATGAAATCTACATTTCGTCGTGTTCTGCGCCTTTGTCGTGTTCGGCGAGCGTTGTCCCACGGTAAGATCACGACGAGCGTGTGCTCAGCGATAAAACGATCAGCGATAAAAGTATCAGGTCTTAAGGCTTAAGTCCAAACTTGGAGGTGTGGCAAAGCTGTTTGACTGTTTTGAGTGGATAAACAGCTTTGCCACACCTCCAAATTTTGAATTAGGACCTTATACTCAATCAGACAATCAAAATAGGGCCCTATATAGTGTAGAAAAACAAGTACTTGTCCAGCATTTAACTTGCATATATTCCATAGCAGTAGTTTTCAACCATTTTACATACCAGGGCACAATATTTATTCTGCATCTTAGCCACCGTTTGATCTTAGTGTTTAGTCTCTCGGACCCAAAACCAAAGGATTTTCGACTTTTGGTCCACAATTTATGCAATATAGCTGTCAAAACGTTGGTCAAAATTAACAGATAATTTAACTCTATAACTTAATGAGTTAACATGAGCCCCCCTGCTAGGAGAGCCTAAAAGCGTCTATGGCCGCAACTATATCTAGGCTGCAAACTGATTCTCTGTCTGTGCGAGAAGCCCTTCTGCCTGGTTTTATTACAGCTACAGAACAGTGCCCATTGGGGGATGCATCAGGTTGTGATACACTGGCTAATAAAGGGGCGAGGCCACACATCAACGTGAGGTCAGAATGTCAGTGTGATGTCAGAACAAGAGTCCGGCTCCATATTATACAGCATGGGGAACTAGGGGGTTGACCTGGATTTGGGCCCGCTGCCCGCATGCCTGACAAGACAGAATTGGAAGCAATGACGCAAGGAGGCGAGCAGACAAGATTGGAACTGGCACTGTAGAAAGATGCGAGGCACAGAGAGAGACCTTGTACAGAATAAACACTGCTACTAGTCTATAGCAATGACTGCTGTTCAAAAAAAAAAAAAAAATCACACCCTGTGTGAAGTGAAGTGGTGCGAATGCATGTGGTGTCTGGGAAGGTCCCTCGAACTGTCCAGAACCAGAGGAACACGGGCAGGTGTGCAGGGATGGTTCAGGTAAGGTGGCATCTGAGTAAACCACTGTGATAACCCAATGGCCGAAGTTGAATATAAACAATCTAAAGTGATGGTCTAAAACAATACAATCTGTAGAAAACAATCTAAAGTGATGGTTGTATACATGTCTATGGCGCGTCATACGCACCATGGCCAGGAGAGGGGGTGTGCAATGTTATGAATGAAGGTATGGGCCACGTTAGTAATTTTAGGATCGTGAAACCTAACTGAGCGGACCAGACCAGAGCATTATGGGTTGCCACATTTTGGTACAGAAACAAGTGCAACAAACATTAAAGATAGCTGTGGCCGGATATATGGCACCACTTACTGTAGTGATGGCAACGGTGCGGGGACATATGGATACATGACACACAGACAGACACCACGCATGTAAAACTGCACAATGGAAGTGGTTGGCACCACAAAGAAATATAGCTTAAAAAAGTAATATAGGCAACTTAAATAGGTACATTTTTTTGCATTTCCCCCCCTCTACATTGCTTCTACTTTGATGCTGCAGCTGTTCCCCTGCAGACAGACACTTGCTTCGTCCTGCAGGCGGGCCAATCACAGCGCAGCAGTCTCCAGCAGTTTCATAATGAGCCAATAGATTGTAGTTGAGGTGGAGTTAGATTCTTCTAGGTTTTAAAACAATTGTGTTTACACACTAAAGATGCCTTTATTACCTTTAAACTTTTAATTCAATAAACATAAACAGAAACGACATGGAGGCCACCAGTGTACTCACTTCGCTGAAGGCGGGGAGCAGTCTGAAGGGGAGGCGGGGCTTCGGCTCCGGACAAGGCTGGGGCCCGCCCACCCCAGGATGACGGGCCAATGACGGCAGACCGTTCTGACACACGTTACCTATAGGATGCAGGAGATGCAGGAGGGGGTGGACACAAAATATATTTTATATATTTTGAACGAAGGTTAAGCACTGGATACATGGTCAAAATATAACATTAAAAATAAATAAAACACAAAGGTTTCCATGAATCCACAAGAACAGACTGTGCACATCTGCATTTTTATTTTTATTTTCATGAGCACAAACTGGCACTACTTTTTTTTAGGTAGCGTTGGACAACTTCATTTATCTTTTTTGTGTGTGTTTTTGAAAAAAATAATTGCAATCATGCCGTTTGTTTGGGAGACTCTAAGGCATTGTTATAATTACGTGGTCGAAAAAGTAACCATTTATGTGTATTCTTTTAATCTGGGATTTTTCGGCTCAGTTGGAGCCGGACTTCAGTGGCCATTGTTAGGATCTGAGCTACAACAATAAAAGCCTCCACCTGCTGGTGGGCTGTACTGCCTTACTTTGAAGACTGCTTCTTGAATACGGAGCAATTATTATCATTTCAGCAACCGCAGCAGTAATGTAAAAAAGGTGTAACTTTGCAGGAGCTTTCTTGTTACTGTACTACTGTAATGTACTGTATTTCACCGTATGCTAGTTTGTACTATATACTGCAGTTGCATCTCAGCGTGGGGTTCTTGAAGCAGTTCCAGGGGGTCCACTGCCAAAAAAATCTGTAAGCTCAAGGCTTGTGAGCTTGCCATATTTTTAAATAAATATATAATTAACCTAACCTTCACGAATCCCACTCAAATCCCCACACAATCCTTTCAAAGGGATTTTCCGTGGCCTATATTATATACAGCTGTATATCAATTTGGTGTTCCTACTTGAATTGAGAATGTGTGATAAGCATTACTGGTACACTATCACGGTGTACTGTACTGTACTGAACTCAAATGGATTATACTGTATTGTACTGTGCTGTAGAATGCAGTTGATTGATTTCAGTCAGACATTTTCAGAATAAAAAGGACAACAACTTTCCTCTATATGTCAGCGGTTTTCAACCTTTTTGACACCAGGGCCCACTATTTATACTATAGCATTTCAGCCACAGACCACCATTTGATATTTTAGCCCCAAAGACCCCAAAAAGATTTCTTTTGCTTTTGTCCACAATTCCAGGCTGGATTTGAGCGAAACAACACAGGGAAACATACAGATCAAAGATGACCATTAATCTTCTATATTCTCTAGTAGATTTGGGCTTATTCAGGTGATGAATATTTTAAGTCTTGAGTTAAAATAGAGTGTAAACATGAATCATGTTTACACTCTCAAGAGTTACATCTGGTTAACCACCAACTTTCCATCTGGTTAACCAACTTGGGGGAAAGCTCTCAAGGACCACTGGTGGTCCTCGGACCACTGGTTGAAAACCTCAGCTCTATGTCTCTGATAATGGCCTTGGCACTGTCAGCACTTGGCTTAGGTATAGGTATATACTGTACATCAGACATGTTTGTCTGATGTTACTTTCAGTCGCTGCTCTGTTCATAATGTTCAATTTTTTTTTTTCACAAAGCACATTTTAATGATGTCAGAGAACTCTCCCGTTCATCCACACGTGGATTAGTCGGCTATAGGCCGAGCTAAGTCGCTTTCTAAGGCGCCACGTAGGCCTATACAGTACTACTACTCCAAAGAGGTATAGCATTTGCTTCTCTGCGTTCGTATCACCAATTAACCCTCCGAGTCGTAGCAGAAAGCCGCCGTCGTCGTCGTCAACCCCGGCAGTGCTGGAGCAGTGGTACGGAATGTTAAAGAGCGTTTTCACTTTATTAGGAAGTCATGAGCGTGTTTGCACGTTAACGCAGCGCTCTGCTAATTTAGAGAGAAAAATCAATGACTATTCAAATGAGTCCCGGGCGCTGCTGGCACAGCGCCGCTGGAGGGTTTAGTCTGTGCGTGCCTGCGCGCACGAAACACACAGGCGGTCGTGCGGCGCGCGTAGAAATGTTGTTCTAAATTATAGGCTCCGGTTATACGCGCGTAATTATTCACATAGACTCAAATAATACAATTACAACGGCACACAAGAATGGATGCAATTTGCAAACACAATATTAGCCTGCCCTAGGCCTGTGCGCGCACACACACACACAAACACACACACACACAGTCTCTCACACACATACGCACAGACTTCGGTGAATTGTGGCCTAATGATGCCATTAGTAAGTTGTGATTATTGCCGCTGGTTTAAGTGGCAGTGTTTCTGATTGCCGAGAGGCACATTGGTTCCTTTTCTCCATTCAACGCGTTCCGCCGCGCCTGATTGCGCTTTTGAGTCGAGTCGAGACCAGACAGCCAGACAGACAGCCAGCCAAACAGACAGACAGACCAGCCCCCTCTTCATCTGTAATCACAATAATCAAACGGCCGCGCGTGCGTGCACCGGCACACACACGGAGTCGCGCACGCACGCGCACCCATCCGCTCCATCATTGCGCTTGATTAACTTTAAATGACTGTATACGGTTGCTATAAACTGTGTGCGCCGCAAAGTGTGTCTGACTGACTCTGTGTGAACTCACACTCTGAGGCTGCTGCCAGTTCTACCCAACCGTGACGACGACACTCACACTGGGGGCTGGGGGCGAGTGCTGTATAATAGTGACATGTACTCACAAGTGCTGCAACATGATCATCAGGTATTAACGCTATATGAAAAGTAAGATTTTTAAGATGTTCATTAAGTATGCCTGGTTTGCCTAGTGGGTGGTGATGGGTGGAGATCCACCTGAACTGAAGCCACACCCACAGCTTTAGTTGCATGATAAAGGGGGAGGGGTTAGGGGAGGGGCTGAGCATCTGATGTCACTATATTGAAGTTTTTTTCATTGGCACGTTTGACTGTAAAGGTTCAGCCCCCAGGAAGAAACACTAAATACAGAGAGAAGACATCATTGAACACAAAAAACACACCAAGGGGTCTATTTACATACCGTTACCTCAAACATGTACAAAATTGGGGGAAAAAAATACAAAAATCACAGCACCCCCTCTTTAAAGGAGACTTACACCCCAGAAGGCTGTCATACTTTTATTTGTAGTTGGTTCATTTCTCCAAAAAATGGTCCAGTTGTTATTCTGTTTCTCCTATACCCCCAAATAAGCTTAGAATGGGGCTATGGGGTGTTGTTCAAATTCAACTATATTTCCATTGCTCCAAAAAAATGCAATTTTTGGCTGTATATTCTCTCTCCACCATGTCACTAGTGTGTTGACACGCACACTCACTTTCACTTTTTTTTTGTTCAGTCATGTGCCACGACGTTCACGTTCACAAAATAACAACTGGGATACTTTTTTGGGAAATAAATCAACTGTAAATAAAAGTAAGCATTCTGGTGGAATTCTCCTTTAAAACGTAGCCTACCTACACGATGTAGGCGTGAATGCATAAAGGGACACTTCACCATTTTTCGGGAAAAATATGTTAATGACATTTAGGAGATTTAGAACAAAAGCAAAGGAAATATTGATTATTCCCCTTTGGAGAAAGAAATTGGCCATTTTAACACAGAAGCCACCCTGGACCTGTATAGGGCTACTAGTGGAATACACCTGGTCTAGTTCTGGTCCATAGCTCTACTCCTGCTTTCGTAGAAGCAACAGAGCTATGGACCAGAGCATGTACACTGCTCCAGTGTTGCCAACTTGGCGCATTTGTCGCTATATTTAGCGCTTTTTCAGACCCCCCCCCCCCCCTCGCGCCAAAATTAGTGAAAAACTCCTGGCGGAAAATCTAGTGCTTTTTGGCTGGTGAGTTGGCGGGAAATTGATTGACAGGCGCCAGAGATAAAACCCTCATTTTTCACCATTTCTCCTCCTATGACAGTGGTTTTCAACCAGTGGTCCCCAGGAAACGTAGGAACGTAAAAATGAAACCAAATGGACCCTTACGGGTCCATTTGGTTTCATTTTTACGCTCTCAAGAGTTAAAATATTCATCATGTGGATTAGCCCAAGTCTACACAACTAGAGAATGTAGAAGATTAATGGTCATTTTGGATTTTGGCAGTTGGCAACACTGCACTGCTCCACAATGCACACTGCAGGCTCTAGTCTAGCAGAAGAGTAGGCGGTGGGTGGCAAATACATAACACTGCAGATGTATCTTACATTGCATTCAATGCAATCAACGTTTGGTTACGAAACCGGATCGCAGTTTAACAGTACAGACATGTGTGTTGGATCCACCACGTATACGCCTGAATACAGTATCCAATAACATGAATGAGGTGTAGCTCTGGTCCAGTCACTCCAGTGCTGCTTACAGTGAATGCTGCTGGACCATAATATGAACGAGGATGCCTTGGCACTGAGGACACACATCTCAGGGCTTGACACTAACACTTGCCCGCTTGCCCGGGGCAAGTAAAAAAATGGTAGGGCAAGTGAAGACTGCTACCTGGTTGCCCGATCGGGCAAGTGTGCAACTTAGTGCACTATAACACAACACAAGATAAATTTGTCTTGAAGGCAGTCATTGCACTCTGCCTCTTATTAACATACACATCAAAATGACCTAATCTTCTACATTCTCTAGTTGTGTAGACCTGGGCTAATTAAGATGATGAATTTTAACTCTTGAGAGTGTAAAAATGAAACCAAATGGACCCGCAAGGGTCCATTTGGTTAAACTTAAATGCAAAATTTACAATATATTTTTGGGGGGCAAGTGAGCATGACCTGAGGGCAAGTAGAACCTGACTTGCACTTGCCCGATGGGCAAGTGCCTCGGAGACCTTAGTGTCAACCCCTGCATCTCTTTTCCGCCAGAGTTAAGTAAGTCTATAGCCGAGGACTGGACTGGAGGGATTTTTAGTTGACCAAAAGACGGACGGTATAATATGGGTGACCAGATCTTGTCCTTCTTTGCGTGGGGACAGACAGTCCCCCTCATTTCCAAGTTTCATCAGGTGTCCCACAAATTGAGCCCCACACATTGTGACTAACAGAGTTCAGTGTTCAAAAAATTATGCCATAACTTTGGCTTTCTGTTGTCTCTTGGTATAAGTGTGTAGATAAAAGGGGAATTCCACGCATTTTCATTTTTTTTCCTGAGATTGTACAAATGTGAACCAAATGGACCATTTGGTTCACATTTGTAGGCTATCAGAAAAATAGTTCTTAAAAGAAAAAAAATTGACATGGTGAATGTGTTTCACCATGTTTTTTTTTTTTTCAGACCCCCATTTCTAGGAAATACAGTATGGCGGGAACTTGTTTAATGCAACACAACAGCTCTACAGTAAAATGTTGAAAACGGGTAGAATTCCCTTTTAAAGTGGTGCGGGGGGACTGCATAGGCTACATTGCATGCACTGTCTCAATAATGTCTTGTCGCACTTCGTCCCCACATGCAATAGTGTACGTCTGTTCCTGGTCACCCCAACAGTGTGAGAGAGAGAGAGAGAGAGAGAGAGAGAGAGAGAGAGAGAGAGAGAGAGAGAGAGAGATGGATGAAGAATGAAGAAACGGAGCTTTGCAGCTTTTGCAAAAGTGTTTAAGAAGAAGTAGGAATGACAGGACACAGCTGAGCCCATGGTGCATGAGAGAGAGAGAGAGAGAGAGAGAGAGAGAGAGAGAGAGAGAGAGAGAGAGAGAGAGAGAGAGAGAGAGAGAGAGAGAGAGAGAGAGAGAGAGAGAGAGAGAGAGAGAGCATGCCTGCCTTGATCAACACATTAGCAACAAGTGTTAATGGCTCTCCCTCCACTGCTCTCTGTCAGCCACTAGGCTACAGATCGGATCGACACATACGCATGCAGAGTTTATAGGATATATCGTTTACATACCGAAATACATGACGAGCCTGCTGCTGCTGCTGCTGCTGTGAAATCCGACAGACAGACAGTGTAGACACAGCTTTCATCAGATGAAGACCAGTTCCAGTTCGTCCACACCTCCTCTCTCTCTCTCTCTCTCTCTCTCTCTCTGTCTATCTCTCTCCCCTGCACCAGCGATTCTGATTGCCTACTCCTCCTCCCACAGCTGATCCTGACTCTCTCTCTCTCTCTCTCTCTCTCTCTCTCTCTCTCTCTCTCTCTCTCTCTCTCTCTCTCTCTCTCTCTCTCTCTCTCTCTCTCTCTCTCTCTCTCTCTCTCTCTCTCTCTCTATCTCTCGTGTTGTGTACAAGAACACGCGCAGCGTGTGTTCAAGTTCACTTGACATCTGTTTTCTGAAAATGACTGTGCAGAGAGGTGAGCTGGCCGAACCGAACATGTACTACCCCCCCCCCCCACACACACACACACACACACACACACACACACGCACGCACGCACACACACACACACGCACGCACGCACGCACACACTACAAGCTGTGTTTTTGGCATACAGCATCATTAGGATCGAAGCCAGTGGGCTCCTTCCTTGAGGCGAGCCGAGGGGGGGATCCAATTGTTGGACGGACGGACGTGTGCACGTGACTATAGTGTAAGTGTTCAAATGGAAGAATAGAACGCTTGCCATTTACACAGTTGATTGATGTCCAGAGTCCCGTGGTGGGAGTTCTGCTCTGGTTTTGGTGAAATATGAAGTAGGCTAGTTCCGGGGGTTTTGGGGTGGGGGGTCACTGAGGGCCACACAGTAAAAGTAAATGAACACAACAAAACTAACTTTCTTTTGTATTGTTCACATATTTGTAAAATATTAGCACATCCTTTATCCCTCTATCACAGGGAACTATGTATTTTGTGTCCAGGGGGTGCGAAATGTCGGATGGTACACGCACTGCGCGCGCACACGCACGGACACAAGCCAGCTGCATATCATTTCTAGAACTACGGTTCATGTTTTTGTCAACATCAACACTAAGTCCAACCACAGCTGCGCAGCCTGTGCGTCTTAATCATGGGCAAAGTGACAGATAAAGAGGTAATATAGAAAGACCACGACCAGGTGACAAGTAGGCCTACTGCCTACTGCCCCACAATTCCAGGCTGGATTTGGGAAACCAAACAGTCCAACATACAGATCAAAATGACCATTATTAATCTTCTACATTCTCCAGATGTGTAGACTTGGGATAATTCACATGATTTTTTTTTAACTCTTGAGTGTAAAATGAAACCAAATGGACCCTTAAGGGTCCATTTGGTTTCATTTCTACGCTTCCAAGAGTTACATCTGGTAACTTTTCATCTTGTTAACCAACTTAGCTGGGGGACCACCTGGAACCCCCTCAAGGACCACTATGGTCCCCATACCACAGGTTGAAAACCACTTCACTTAACCAATTAAAAAGTAATTGTCACTGAATACTCACAATACGGCGATTGTCGCTCAACAGATCAGGGTCTTATGTGCATCCGATCGCATATTTATCCAGTTTGGAGCCCAGTTTTTCAGTCACTCACTCACTCCTGTGTTACGCAACCAGTCCACGTATTTGCTGTCATTCTGGAAGTGTCGGCAAGCAAAGCAAAAAAAAAAAAAGAAAGACCGCGTCCTTTGAGACAGAATATTTCATCCACGTGCTTACTGTAGCAATAAGTGGAAGACGAGCGCTTCTTGTTTTCGCCAAGATCATGATTATAATCCAGTGATGATGATGATGATGATGATGGGCCCGGACAAGGTGGCTGTCCTGTCGCTGTGGCTGCTCCCACGGGAGCGGCAGCTGCTCTGTTAGAAGCCCGGGCGCCGGGGGCTCTTCTGGGGCGCCAGCAGCAGCCGCGGCCGCGGTGCCGACGGCGCTGCTCGGTGACGGGTGCTGCTGCTGTCGTGGCGCTTGTATGGAGGCCACTGTAGTTGCTGTTCTGTTGTTGTAGAACAAGGACATTTGCCGATATCCATATTTACTTTTAAGTTGCCACTTTGCCAGTCACTACACAGGTAGCCTAGCCCGGTGGGTTGGTGTGGCGCGCGTTTGGGTTGTGTCCTGCTGACCTGAACAACTCATTCACTTCCGTCGCACTCGGAAGTAGGTCATGACGAAAAAAAATACACTATATCAGTGGTTTTCAACCTTTTTCATACCAGGGCCCACCATTTATTCAGCATTTGAGCCACGGACCACCATTTGAGAACATTTTAGCCCCACAGACCCCAAAACTAAAGATTTCTTTTGCTTTTGTCCATCTTCTAGTTGTGTGGACTTGGGCTAATTCAGAGGGTGAATATTTTAACTCTTGAGAGTGTAAAAATGAAACCAAATGGACCCGCAAGGGTCCATTTGGTTTCATTTTTACGTTCTCAAGAGTTACATCTGCTTAACCAACTTAGCTGGGGACCACCTGGAACCCTCTCAGGGACCACTGGTGGTCCCCGGACCACCTGTTGAAAACCCCTGCACTATATAATAGGCTATACTCTAAAATTATTGTATTGTAAGACAACAAAATTCAATTCAGATTTATTTCAAACATGGATTTTATTTCATTAGGCCTACACAAAAAAAGAAATCCCACATAAAAACCCCTGGCCACATTACACCCCTGGCCACTAGGGGGGGCGATGCACCCCCTGCTCCCCCATTAAATCCGCCTATGGTAGGAGGTCCTAATAGGCTATTTTATAAACAGTTCAACAATACAAATGACCTTAGTTTTGTGGGATAATTTACTTGCATGTGTTTCCCCAGTGACCCAAACAAAATGACCAGAACTAATATTGACCAAAACCAGAGCAGAACTCCCACCACGGGATTCTGGCAAACAATTAATAGAGTTGAAACCACTATATTAAAGCAGGGGTTTTCAATCTTTTTCATACCAGGGCCCACCATTTATTCAGAATTTGAGCCCAAAAGACCCAAAACCCAAAGATTTCTTCTTTTTTTTATCTACAATTCCGGGCTGGATTTCGTTTGGTTTCATTTTTTCACTCTCAAGAGTTATTCCTGGTTAACCAACTTAACTGGGGACCACCTGGAACCCACTCAAGGACCACTGATGGAGACTGGAGACCACTGTTGAAAACCCCTGTATTAAAGGACAGTAGGCTATTTCATACAACTTAAGTTCCAAAAATCGGAACTATCCCTTTAACGTGGCCCAGTTGGTTCCATGTGTAGCCTACTCTCATAGTTATTGGAGGGTGCTTGACGTTTACAGGTTTTAGAACCACACACTGATCTTAAAGCACATGTAGGAACTCATACATGATAACAGATGGACTCACATTAAAGTAAGTATAGGCCACATGTGCTGTACATTTACTGTACGATTTTGATTTCAAATGTTAAAGATATTATGGGCAACGTTTAAGCCAACAATCAAAACGTATATAAATATGCTATATTTTTTCCCCCCTCTACGTCGCTTCTATGATGATGCTGCAACTGTTTCTTTGCAGACAGTCACTTGCTTTGCCCTGCAGACGGCCCAGAACTTTATTGTGAGCAACAAATCCTTTTCGAGGGGCCCGTGACAAGGCGGTGCTAGGGCGTGGAGGGAGGGTCGTTGCGGGGGATGAGGCGGCGTTTTAGCCAATCACAGCGCTGCAGCGGTCTCCAGCAGTTTCATAATGAGCCAATAGAGGTGGAGGGGAGGTGGAGTTAAGATTGAAGAAAATCTGTTTACAAACACAGTTTGTACCATAGAGTAATAAAATATAGAGAACGGACTCGAGCGATAGCCCCGCCCCCTTGCCATTCATTTCAATATAAGTTGCTCAGTGGCGTTTTGAAGCACCCGGAAGACTGCCGGAAGTTCCCATTGGAATAACATTGTAAGCAGTGTGCCGCCATGACACCTGTGACGTCATGAGGCCAGTTCACTTACATTATAGGGCTGCACTTCCACTTTTCGCCATCAGGGCCCATTGCTTCAAGCCTGGAGGCGCTGTCGGTGGATGTGGTTTGTACATGCTAAAGTTGCCTATATTAAACACTTTACATTTCAGATCCATGGTACACATGCAAACAGTTACTGTGATCTGTTTATTGTTATTGCAGAACATACATTAACCACATCACTTTAACTAGGCAATCCTTTTGTACTTGTAAATGTTGAATTCCAGACTTTTATAGCAGAGTATGGTAAATGTTGCATTTATACTGCCTTTATAGCCTGGAAACCCAGCCTCTGTTGATGTTACAACATTCAAGCTGGATTTTCGACCTTCATAAGCCACGCCCACTTGTGGTGATAGGCTCCTCTGGATTCCAGGCCAGCACCACATGACACTTAAAGGGGAATTCCACCCATCTTCAACATTTTACTATGTATCTAGAGACAGGGGCGGATCTAGGCATAGGCACGGGGGGGGCAATGCCCCCCTAAATGCCCAGTCTGCCCCACCAAACATGATGGCATGCAAAACTACCCAAGATATTTCAGTGCTTATATTTACAGTAAAAGTATTTGAAACACTACTGAAAATGGTATGGGTGCGGAAGCTGCCCCCTTACCATTTTCCTCCGCCCCCCCCCCCCCCCCAATTGGGAAATGTTACATCCGCCCCTGCTTAGAGATGTTGTTGTGGACATGATAAAAAGATCCATCCTGTTTCCTAGAAATGGTGATCTGAAAAAAAAACATTAACATGGTGAAACACAACTTGATGACATCATCAAGTTGTGTATCGCCATGTTAATGATTTTTTTCCCTTTAAAGGGGAATTTCACCCATTTTCAACATTTTTTCTGAGAGTGTACAGATGCAACCAAATGAACCTGTTAGGGTTCATTTGGTTCCATTTGTACGCTCTCAGAAAAAAAGAAGCGTTTAAAGAAATCCATTAACATGGTGAAAATACATCTTGATGATGTCATCAAGATGTTTCACCATGTTAGTGGTTTTCTTCAGACCTCCATTTCTTGGGAACACAGAATGGGGGAACTTTTTTTATCATGTCCACCCAACACCTCTAAGGTATATTAATGACATATTAGAATGTTGAAAATGGGTGGAGTTCCCCTTTAACTTCACATAGGTTGTGCATTGCATTACATAATTGGTGCCTTGGCTTGAACCATCCAAGGCACCAACTTGCAGAGTCTGGCTCAAGAACACTAGCTCTGTGTGGGGGAGCCCTGGTGACCTTTGCGATTCCCATCCAGGTCATTCCACCCCCTAAAATGTGCTTGTTTCCCAAGCTTTATCAGGCCCGGATGTAACATTTCCCAACTGGGGGGTAGGCGAAAATAGCATGAGGGCGGATTCATCACCGACCCCATACCATTTTTATTTAAAGTCTTTAGTACTGTGACCCACAAGACTTATATCTTGTACAGGACTTATATTAGGCAAGTAAAGCATCAATAATAACATCAGTTGTTGTTGAAGTTGCAACAGACACGCAGCATGCATAAAGCTAAAGGTCTGACTCAGAGAGTTTTGTGTTTTCAATGATGAAATGCTGTTAGTTTAGTGGTGGCACAGCTGTAGTTAGTAGCAGTAGTAGTGTTTGAAATCATTTTATATATAAGCACTTATACTTCGGGTTTGTTTGCATGCCATCATGTTTGGTGGGCAGTCACCCCCCCCCCCCCCTCATGCCCATGCCTAGATTCGCCCCTGAGCCACTGCATGCCACCCACAGTATTTCCACCGCTTTCAATGATACTTCAAAAAATGGTGCGCACTTTTTTCTAACCAGCACCACTGATCTTGAAGCACATGTAAGACACAGCGAGAGACAGCCAGGGGCGGACGTAACATTTCCCAATTGGGGGGGGGTAGAAGAAAATGGTAAGGGGGCAGCTTCATCGCCCGTGTCGCTTCGCGCCACGGGCGATGAAGCCGCACCCATACCATTTTCAGTATAGTGTTTCAAATACTTTAAAAGCACTGAAATATCTTGGGTTGTTTTGCATGCCATCATGTTTGGTGGGGCAGACTGGGCATTTAGGGGGGCATTGCCCCAATACCTATGCCTAGATCCGCCCCTGGAGACAACAGGAGGATATAGCAGCAGGGGCGCGGAGCCAGACCCCCCCTCTAGCCCCGGACATCCCCCCCCGCCCCCCGATTGAAGTGTTGGAGAGCTGCAGGTGCCATTTCCCCAGAATGTAAACCATTTGAAAAGGTTCCTGCCCTCTAGCTGGTAATGACAATCACAGACAGAGAGAGAGAGAGAGAGGGAGAGCAGCTGGGTCCTGTGTGAGAATGTGTGTGTGTGTGTGTGTGTGTGTGTGTGTGTGTGTGTGTGTGTGTGTGTGTGTGTGTGTGTGTGTGTGTGTGTGTGTGTGTGTGTGTGTGTCAGAGAGCTAAAACAGACGCAGACAGTGGGGAAAACGAACCGCATGTCCGCTTGTATCTTTTTTTTACTTTGTCAGAATTAAATGAACATTAAGGGTTTCTGTACTTGGATGTAGTTTTTGTAGTGCTATTACACGTGCGCACGACGCACTCCATCCCCTCCAGACCATGATGCGTCCGCACGTGTACGTGTGTGTGTGTGTGTGTGTGTGTGTGTGTGTGTGTGTGTGTGTGTGTGTGTGTGTGTGTGTGTGTGTGTGTGTGTGTGTGTGTGCATGATGTGCGAGTGTGACGGGGTGCACGAGAGAGAGAGAGGAGGATTGCACATCTGTGCGTGTGTGTTGCGCATCCACGTCGCGGCCGCGCGCAAGCTATTCCCTCCGTCCCAGCCTGTTGTGTTTGGAAGTGGGTTCTGCCAGTGTGTGTGTGTGTGTGTGTGTGTGTGTGTGTGTGTGTGTGTGTGTGTGTGCACGTGCATATCCTCACATCCTTGCACTCGGTCTCTCCGGGGGCCCCTGGCGGTATATTTTTAGCCCCATCATCGTCGTCGTTGTCGGCGCCTTTCGAAGGCGAGCGAACGAGCATGTTTGGGAAAAGAAAACGCAGTGAACGTCTGCACGATCGACAGAGAAAGGTACCGTTCGTGCACATTTGACGTGCAGCCGCGTGCACGCCGAGTATAGAGGCGTACGCACACTCCTACAGTATACGCTCAGTATGCAAATGATCGTGTACAGTCGACGATGTTGAATAATATCATCCCCGATCATCTCCTCTTTCTCTGTTCATAGATCGTCTTCAGAACTCTCTCTCTCTCTCTCTCCCCAATGGCGTTTCAAAGCAATTTGGAGCCCCAGGCAAGATTTTCCCTGGAGCCCCCCCCCCCTCCCCTTACCAAATGGACCCATAGGGGTCCATTTGGTAAGGGGGGAGGGTCCATTTGATAAGGGGGGAGTGGGGCTCCAGGGAAAATCTCCTGTGACATCATACCTATGACAGGCACAATAAAATGCCCCGCCCCCCAAGGGATAAAATATTAAGTCTTTTTTACTTAACATATACTGTATGTGTTTTGAATGTTCAATTCTAGTTATAGAGGACAAGTATAATCATATTTATCCATATGAGGCTTATTAGCCTGGGATCCTTTTAATTAAAGCATGTCTGGTGGTCGGCCCGGTGCATCCCCCCCCCCTCTCCCCCCCCCCCCAACACACCCTCATGGCGTCCCAGGCAACTGCCTAGTCTGCCTAACGGCAAAAACGCCCCTGTCTCTCTCGCTCCCTCAGAGCGCTCTATCTATCAGTGTGTGTGTGTGTGCATGCACAACAGTGCACGCGCATGACCTCAGTTCAACTTTTCCGCCTCTCTCTTTCTCTCCCACTCGGGTCCAGCGATGTTCTCTTCTCTCTCTCTCCAGTGTCACAATTCAGAATGCATCATGCTGCTTGGACGTGATTTCGCACAATCCACTCCGCTCCGCTCCTCTTCACTCCACTCCGGCTCCGTTCTACTCCACTCCACTCCGGCTCCGGTGGGGAATGAGGCTCATGCACATGCTCAGGGCCGACTGGCAACACAGCTGCTTGGATGTCCTCAATGCATATATTGTGTCTCTTCTTTCTCTCTCTCTCTCTCTCTCTCTCTCTCTCTCATTCCTCAGCATTTGAATCAGTGTGCCTTTGAATTAATACCATGGGAGGGGAAGGGGAGAGCGGCATCATTCTCATTCCACGCTCGTAGCAACGCCACTTCGCTCGCTCAGAAGAAGAGTTCGGGGGAGTAGACAGAGTAGAGTGCTGGAATGAAACATGGCTGGTCGACTTCAACTTTTTGTTTTTACAGACAGCCAGCCAGTGTTTGTTAGGCAACATTACTTAGGAGAGTACTAATATATCACTTATCACCCCTTTAGAAAAGTACTGCATTGTCCAGAATATAACATGAATGGGTGTTGTCACACCACTCATTTTTCAAGAATCATTTGCTTTTTTTATTTTGATCCCATGATTTTGTAACCCACTTTTCACCCAGTAGCAATTCCTAATGTGATCCTGGGCTCTACACACCCTCCACCAACCTAGGGAGGCTGCATGCGTGCTTGCCACATGTTTCCCTCAATGCATGAGGAGTCCAAGCTGCCTACTTTTCACTGGACAGGGGGAGTTTCCCTGGTTGGCCAGCATGTGGAAGGAACACGTTATTCCAACCAGTTCCAGTCCTCTCCATTAGTCAAAGTCAAAGTCGCATGATTTGTCACTACGTTACTGCAGCGAAATTGGTTCTCCACTTTTGACCAATCACAGCAGTGAGCTCCAAGGAGCGGTGAGCTGCGGCTTGCCGCGATTGGGAATCATTAGCTGATTTTGACCCCCAATCCATCCCTTTGATGCGGAGTGCCAAGCAGGGAGGCATTGGGTCCCATTTTTAGAGTCTTTGGTATGACCCGACCGGGAATCGAACCCCGGCCTCCCAGTTCCAGGGCGGACGCCGGACACTCTAACCACAAGGCCACTGTTCTGGTGGCCTTGTCCCAGCTGGCCAGTTTAGGGAATCGAACCCAGGACCTTCCAGCTGTGAGGTGACAGCACTAACCACTGTTCCTCCGTGCCCCCTCAAGACTCATGCAGAAAAAGGGCATTGAATGTCAACTAGTATAGCCCCTGACCAGTTTTCTTCCAATGAAATGATATTTGTTATGAAAAAAAAAAACTAATAATATTACATTACTTATCACTTGGAATCAAGAGTAATATGTAAATAATTACATATTAGAAGAAGAAGACTTACCCACTGTAGACATCTTTAGAATCTTAATATAAGGAGGACAAACACACAAGATCTTTATGTTTCAATGTTTCAACTCTATCACAAGATGGCTTTGTTCGTTCGACTGTAATAATAATGTCCATCACACTTTTTAGGTGAAAGTAAAGTCAACTGTTGAACAGTGTTGTTTCTGTCGACTAAGACTAAAGACTAAGTCGACTATAGGTTTTTGATATTTAGTCGACTAAGACCAGACTAACAAAAAAATGATTTTCAAAAAACTAATGACTAAAAGATGTGTGTTTTCAAAAGACTAAGACGAAGACTAAAACATAACCTAAGACTAATGGAAATAGAAAACTCTATGTGTCTACTCTAAGTATGTGAACATATCTGCAGTATACATTGCATACCTTTTCAGGAAAGGAACTTATTTCTATTGCAGTAATTTTATACAAGAAATAAAACAAGACATGTTTCATACTAAAAACTATAAATCTGTATAACATATATAAACCTACAATGTATTTGTATGTAAGACTAAACTACCAAGACCCTGATAGTGAAATATGACTGCTTGAATAGAAGCAGTACAGAGCTTTTTTCTTTACAGACAGCTGTCCCTTTTTATTATTTTTATGATATTTTAGCCTGCACCGCATGCAGTTTCTGTCGATGGAGCTTTGGTTCCGCTCCGGCAAACACCAACGTAATGAACTGTGTTGTTCAATAAAAAGCACAGAGACCTTTTCTCAGTGGGAACACTTTGTATTCTTATTTTCATTTTCTTTTCTCATGGGGATAAGAAAGCCCAGAAAAACACCAGGGGTTTTCAACAAGTGGTCCGGGGACCACCAGTGGTCCCTGAGAGGATTCCAGGTGGTCCCCATGCAGCTAAATGGAAAGTTGGTTAACCAGATGTAACTCTTTGAGAGCGTAAACATGAAACTTTATGCTCTCAAGAGTTAAAATATTCTTCATGTGAATTAGCCCCAAGTCTACACAACTAGAGAATGTAGAAGATTAATGGTCATTTTGATCTGTATCAAATGTTTGACTGTCTTGTTTCCACAATTCCAGCCTGGAATTGTGGACAAAAGCAAAAGAAATCTTTAGTTTTTGGGGTCTGTGGGGCTAAAATGTCATCAGCATTTGGACCTGTGGCTCAAATGCTGAAAAAATAGTGGGCCATGGTGTGAAAAAGGTTGAAAACCCCTACCCTATAGGCCTACCCTCCGCCAGCGAACAGTATTTCACAGAACTTCTGTCACAAGCCCATATCCAAGAGATAAAGCTCGCCGACGGCCATTAGAAATATATGGCTTCCATAATATTGAGAACGGTTCAGCGAAATGTCAAGACAATCAAACTGCGTATGCGCGTGCCACGTGTGCGCGTGACTCCGGAGAGTCTATATATCCACTGCCATTCCGTTTTGGACGGAGTTTAGCTGTAGTTTTCGTGCAACAACCGTCTCTCCGTGGAAACAAACTCGGTCGAGAGAGGGAGGGAGAAAAAAAAATACAAGCATGGAAAGATCGGCTCATAAACTCAATTTAACGCTCATTTTGTCACTTAGCCTACTGTTCTGCCAGACGCTTTGTGTTCTCGCGCTGCTGAGAAAGAGCAGATTGCTTTTTTTAGAGGCCGGGTGGTATATCATCACTGCTCTGCTCTCTCTCTCTCACCCTCATGCTCTGGGAAGGGGAACAGCTGTAAAAGGCGTATATGTGTGCCTCTGAGCAACACGTCGACTGTTTGTTGCCACAGTGCCTCGATTTCTATGTCTGGTAACGACGCGGGGGGGCTGCGTTCCCCCACTTCTCACATCTAGAATATTTTTGGGGCATTATGTGGGCCTATATGTTTTTTGTCTTTTCATTTACTTTTATGGATACAATTAGGCCAATTAGACACAAAAGTGAAATCACTTCCCCTACCTTTAAATATAAGCACCTTAATTTGAAATAACTTGGGTTGTTTTGCATGGCATCGTGGTTGGGGGTGGGGGGGGGGGGTGGGGGCAGACTGGGTATTTAGGGGGGCATTGCCCCCCATGCCCATGCCTAGATCCGCCCCTGAATCTTACCGGTGCGGTTTTCATGGAATGACTCAAGTTATATTTGGAATGGATCAATATCACTTCAGCAGAAGACCTAACCTTGGTCCAGTGCTTACAGCCACTCTCTCACTGCCTCCATGTCGTTAAAGGGGAATTCCACCCATTTTCAAAATTTTCCTGAGAGGGTACAAATGTGAACCAAATGGACCCTAGCGGGTCCATTTGGTTTCATTTGTATCCTCTCAGGAAAAAGGGGTCTGAAAGAAAAATCATTAACATGGTGAAATACATCTTGATGATGTCATCAGATGTATTTCACCATGTTAATGATTTTTTCAGACCTCCATTTTTTAGGAAATACAGAATTGGGGGAACTTTTTTATCATGTCCACACAACATCTCTAAGGTATATTAACACTTTTTTGCCCTTGCAGTAGAGCTACGTCGCTCGTTATCATTATGAATAATAGTTATGACCGATGCCTCTTAGGTTGATCTACGTCTCTCTACGTCGCTTACCGTCGCTGGTTTGATACGATCCCGCATATTCCATTCAGAACGGACCAAAATAAGGGACGGACCAACCCGGAGCCGGAAGTGTGTCGCCAACTAACTTGTCCGACGGGAAACATGGACCGAAATATGAAATATGACTTTTAGATGAAAATCGCTGGCACTGGCTACCTCAAAAAATATGAAAAAGGGCTGGCACTGGCTGTGTTAATGACATATTAAAATGTTGAAAATGGGTGGCGTTCCCCTTTAAGCTCTTCCACAGCTCTGTAGTCACTTTCCTACTGCCGTTGTGCATTGATGTTTTGGACGGCGCGTCGGCGAAAATAAACCAAACAACGTACTCACCAAAACAATGACTTCTAGACCAGTTTTTTTTTTCAACCTTTCTGATACCACGGCCACTATTTATTCAGCATTTGAGACACAGACCACCACCATTTGAGCACATTTTAGCCCAACCTACCCCAAAAATTAAGGATTTCTTTTGCTTTTTGTCCACAATTCCAGGCTGGATTTGGAAAACAAAACAGTCAAACATACAGATTCAAAAAGAGGGAAACCACATGGATGCTTGCGGGTCCATTTGGTTTACACTCTCAAGAATTAAAATATTCATCATGTGAATTAGCCCAAGTCTACACAACTAGAGAAGAATATGGTGTTCTGTTTGCCTTTTTTTGTTTTCTCCGAAATCTGGAATTGTAGCCAAAAGCAAAAGAAATCTTTAGTTTTGGGGTCGGTGGGGCCAAAATGTCATCAAATGGTGGTTCGTAGCTAAAACTCTGAATAAATAGTGGGCCCTGGTATGAAAAAGGTTGAAAACCACTGGTTTAATTGAATAGCCCTACTGTAGGGAGAGCCTGGGATCGAACCGTTTCCCAAGCGGCTCTCCTAGGGGCCAATACCTCAAAGCTACACCCAGATTTGACTCAGACTCTACACTCAAAACACGTCACAACTCTGTGAGCTGCTTTTTATCTGATGCCTGCTGTGTGCACATCTGGTTTGTGGTGGTACTGACTGCAGCTGCCTGCACATCACCTGTTTGGTCTAGTTCAGTCCAGAGGTTTCCAACCACTGGACTTTTCAATTGAGATGGCAGGTGGCATTTCGAAGGTAGCCAATACCCACCTAGACTATTCCCCTCTCTCTCTCTCTCTCTCTCATAGAGCAAAGTGGAGAGTGCTGACACAGAGCTTCCTAGCACTATTCCAGGGGTCAGCAACCTGTGGCTCAGGAGCCGCATGCGGCTCCAGAACACAGCCCTAGTGGCTCAGTGGCTGTAGCATTATTACATACACACTGGGGTGATCCACACCAAAATAATAGAAACATTTCAGTCACCCAAAACGTGTTGCACTGTCTGACAGTTGCCAGTTAAAGTAGCACTTGGCCATGTCAAAAAAGCCCAGCAGTTATCAGAGGTGGAGCTTTCAATCTGAACCACCCATTTTTAACAGTTTACTCAGTTTACTATGTCATTAATATACCTTAGAGTTGTTGTGTGGACTAAAAATGGAGTTCTGTAAAACTCCTTTATTTTTTTTTAGAAACTCCATTTCTGAAGAAAGGTTGTGTTTCACCATGTTAATGATTTTTCTTTGAGGACCTTTTTTTCTGGGAGTGTGTAAATGGAACCAAATGGACCCGCCAGGGTCCATTTGGTTCACATTTGCACACTCTCAGGAAAAAAAAATAAAATAAAATGCGGCTCCCCAGATAGCAACATGCATTGATTCAACCAAAATTCAACGTTGAATCAATGCATTTTGCATTGATTCAACCAAAATTCAACGTTGAATCAATTCATTTTGCTATCTGGCTCCAGACAGATTTTGAATTTAATTTTGGGTCGAAAATGGCTCTTTCAACATCTTGGGTTGCCGACGCATGCACTATTCCAATGTCCAGGAAGCCCAAAATAACTACAGCTGTGGACAGAACGCCTGTTGATAAACGACCTCCAGCCGCGGCGGTGGCTCAGGAGGTATAGAGTGTACGGTACTCAGTGTAGATGGCAAAAGAATGCATCAAGGAAAGTGCAAACTTAAGCCTGTTTTACTATAAGCATATTCACTATAAGTAGTAACAGACCACACTTGACAATTTATTTTAACGAAATGACACCCCAGGAGGAGGTTCGCTAATGTTGCTCCGGCGTATCGTATCTCCTCGCAGTTTATTTTGCAGTTTTCGTTTGAGTTTTCCCGTCAAAACCAACACAATTGTGTCTATGCTCCGTCAATGCCCTGCCTAGCATCCTAGTGCAGTGGTTATTTTCAACAGGTGGTCCGGGGACCACCAGCGGTCCCTGAGAGGGTTCCATATGGTCCCCAGCTAAATGAGGGACAGTTGGTATAACCAAATGTAACTCTTGAGCGCGTAAAATGACACGAAATGGACCCGCAAGGGTCCATTTGGCATCATTTTATGCTATATATTCACCCACAAAGTAGCAGACCTACAAGCTCACAACGTGCAAGGTGGGCGACCTTCTCAATTTGCTATTTTTGGTGAATGTTCCCCCCCAGGATAGGCCTATAAGTATATAAAAGTTATTTTCAGCAGCTGTCCTAATGGAAAAATTCTCCCCGTAACATATAGTATACTGTAGCTTTGGGTGGGTGCAAGATTTACATATTTACATACCGTTAACATGACAAAAGGTGCTATAAAATAACCCTGTAATTCAGGAGCAGGGTGGATGAAAAACAAAAAAAAAGTAATTTAGAGTGGTGACCTGAGAGAAAGATGTTTGGCTAACCACTGCAGCTGCTCCAGACAGAAAGTTCCGGAATCTCAGGTTCGGATATAACCTTTCCCATTTTGGGGGGCAGGCAAAAAACAAAATGGTATGAAGCCGCCCCCCATACCATTTTCGTTTAAATTCACCCCAAACCCCCACATTGAATTGATAACTATAGCATGGCTATAGTCAACTTTAGTTCTGTGACCCACAAGATTTACAGGTATATCACATATGCACAGGGTTTATATTAGGCAAGTAGACATCAATAATAACATCAGTTGTTGTTGAAGTTGCAACAGACACGCAGCATGCATAAAGCTAAAGGTCTGACTCAGAGTTTTCTTTTTCGAATGATGAAATGCTGTTGGTTTAGTGGTGGTGCGGGAATTAATTAGTTAGAATACGTGGCGGTTAAAATCGTTTCAAATATACTGTAAGCAGGGGCGTAGCTAGCAATTCTGGGCCCCCTGCAAAGCTTTTCCACATGGGCCCCCCTTTCCCGGCGGCGTCAAAGGGGAATTTCACCCATTTTCAACATTTTTTCTGAGAGTGTACAGATGCAATGAAATGAACCCTAACGGGTTCATTTGGTTCCATTTGTACGCTCTCAGAAAAAAAGAAGTGTCTATAGAAATCCATTAACATGATGACATACATCTTGATGATGCCATCAAGATGTGTTTCATGTTTTTGTGGTTTTTCTTCAGGCCTCCATTTCCAGGAAACACAGAATGGGGGGAAACGGTTTTATCATGTCCACCCAGCACCTCTAGGATATACTAATGACATATTAGAATGTTGAAAATGGGTGGAATTCCCCTTTAAAATGCTTCAATCTGGTGCACTTTGAGATCAAATATTTTTCATAATAGGCCTATAATCAATACAAATAAAACCTTATTAATGCAAGCTTTCAGTGCCCCCCCTGACTTTGGGCCCTCCTACAATTGTCCCCTTTTCCCCACGTACGCCTGTGACTGTAAGCACTTTCATTTTGAAATATCTTTGAAATGTGGGTTGTGTTGTGTGCATGCCATCATGTTTGATGTGGCAGTCAGGACAATAGAGCTGAGCAGTCCTGCCCCTTTCATGACGTCACCCCTGTTCCAGAAACGGAATCCTCATTCATTTTCTTCATAGACCCATACTCGTCTCCGTTCAATCGGCCATTACTCCACCCGACCAGCCTCTCTTCTCTAGTGGCTATAAAGAACGTTTTACCTACTCATCAAAATAAACACGTTCTTGTGTCATTAGAAAGCCCACTTACCTTAGTGATGGCACTCTGAGCCCCCCACCACACGGATAAAATGGACTTTTTGGCCAGAACGCGATCGTTTTTCACCGGAAAAACAACCAGGATTTGCGCCCTCTACCGGTATTGCCAATAGAAAAGTTCCATAGGAAATATTTTTCCTTCAGTGAAAAACGATCGCGTTCTGACTAAAAAGTACATTTTAACCGTGTGGTGGGGGGATCAGAGTGCTACCACTAGGTAAGTAGGCTTTCTAGAGAAGAAAGGCTGGTCGGGTGGAGTAATGGCCGATTGAGCGGAGACGAACAGAGCTCCAATGCAAGTCAGACTCAGAAGCAGTGGAGCTCTGGACCAGAGCTAGATCTGGCCCTGTTCGGGGGGAGAGCTCAGAAGTTACCTTTGAAGTGGTGAGGCGTCCGTGACCTTTTTTCACTGCTGTCTAGTAGTAGTACGACACACTGCGGATTTGTGTTTTAAGGGAGTTGTGGGTTACAGGATGAAAGCCTCTCGCTCTCACACGCAGAGAAAGGCTTATTATCGTTTCTGTCGGGGCTTGTTCCTCCATGTTTCATCTTTTTATGTTGTTGTTTTTTTTTCTTTCCAGTCGCAAATTAATTCCCTCAATTTCCCCGTTCTATCATTGCTTGCCTGCCTGACAGCGGTGGTGTGCCCAAAGTAGCTCAAACAACTCCTCCGCGAGCTCGCGGTGAACGTACGTGTCTCATGGTGAAATGCAGCCTTGTGAGGTTGTGAATCTGCTATATTTAGGCGGTTGTGTTTTCTCTTTTAACCTTGTTTTGCCCATGCAGGGACATGCCCGACAATGTGCGTGTAATTTAATGGAAAGCAGTTGAGCTGAAGCCCAGGGCCGGATCTAGGCATTGGCATGGGGGGGGGGGGGTGGCAATGCCCCCCTAAATACCCAGAATGCCCCACCAAATATGACGGCATGCAAAACAATCCAAATGTCAAAGATATTTCAAATTAAGGTGCTTATATTTAAAATGATTTGAAACACTACTACTGCTAACTAATTACAGTTGTGTCACCACTAAACCAACAACATTTCATCATTGAAAACAGAAAACTCTCTGAGTCAGACCTTTAGCTTTATGCATGCTGCGTGTCTGTTGCAACTTCAACAACAACTGATGTTATTATTGATGCTTTACTCGCCTAATAAAAGTCCTGTAACCGAAAATGGTATGGGGGCGGCTTCATCGCCTGTGTCATACGGGCGATGAAGCCGCACCCATACCATTTTCACCTGCCCCCCAATTAGGAAATGTTACATCCGGGCCTGGTTGAGGCATTTGGTTGTAAATGAGCCAGACGTGCAAAACGTTGAATGTCATGCGCAGTCGTGTCCAATAAAGATGGAATGTGATCTGTGGTGATTATATACTGTAGAAACAGTGTAATATCGATATCCGTGATGTATGGATAAACATTGGAGTGTTTGCACTGCCCAAACATTGATCTCATGATTGCATGATGGTTGTGGTTCACTAGTAAAGACCACACCATCAAATAAGACTCAAAACTGCACAAAACTGTTATCATTGTGTTCTATGGTCTGTGATATGTTCAGTATATACATATTTGGATGAATTGTAATTATGTGTCTCGGTGCACAGAAATCTGAGATATCAAATGTGATATCAGACCACCTATGTCTCGGTACATAGATTTGATATCACTTGACCGCCACTGCCATACTAACATGCAAAAGATTGCAATAAATGGTCTATGGTCCGTCTGAGCCGAAGTGTGTCAATGAACTAACATCATTTCAAACAAACCACTCTCGCCCATCCACTTCACAGGAAGACTCCAGTGCAGGCGCGAATCGCGAGATCAAAGCGTGTTGTCACCACTCTCTTTTTACAGTAACTCTAGGTAGCAACAAGTAAGGCAGGAAACACAAGGAACATTACTACATAATAAAAGCATGTGGTTCAGTTCCATACATGACAGCTGGAGATTAGCTGTTAAACAACGGACAGACGAACGGAGTGCAAAACATAACTCTCTCCCCGCACCTTCTACAGCCTATTGTATCGTAGCTTTGCTGTTTCTGGCGTCGCCGCACGCGCTCCGTCAACGACATTACTTTACACCTAACTCTTTGAGTCATTTGGACAAAACAGGCCCCTGGTTGTCACGGCAACTGCCGAGTTGTGTGTACTAAATGCTGTGGGAGTGACGCGGTGGCAGCCTACCGCCCGCCGGAGCTAATTGCGAGGCAGAGAGAGGGAATATTGTGACCCCGACCGGAGCCCGTGCGTACGATCGGGAGCCAAGCATAACGACACACTGTGCTATGATGATATTAGAGGCTTTTAAGGGAGTTAATTGCGGCAGAGTTTGTGGAGAGGTAATGCGGTTAAACGCGCGCTCGCGCGTGCCAAGGCATTAGCGCCGACACGCACCGCCAAATACCGCCAGCGAACATACACCAACAAACAGACACACACACTCGACCGCACTAATAGCAGCCGCCTGCTCTACGTTTTCTTAGCGAGCCTTGACTGATAATTAAACTATTTTTGGGATACGTTTTCATTCGTCACGAGGCCAACAGGTGAAGTTTAATTTGAAATGGCAGGTGGCATTTCGGAGGTAGCCAATACCCACCTATTCCCTCTCTCTATTAGAGCAGTATTAGTGGAGAACGCTGACACACAGCTTCCCAGCACTATTCCAATGTCCAGGAGGAACCCCAAAATAACTACAGCTTCTGGCTGTGGACGGAACACTGTTGATAAACGATCCCAGGCTCTCCCTACAGCAAGGCTATTCAATTCAACTGTTCTGGTCTGGGGGACCGCATTGCCAAAAACCCAAGTGGCCCAAGTACCCAAGTACTAACTAACATAGCAAAAGTAGTACACTTTTTCCAAAAGTGCTTCATTTATATGAAGAGTGCATCTGGACTTTCTAACATGCATGGTACTTGAATCAAATCAAGTTACAGGTGTGTGTGTGTGTGTGTGTGTGTGTGTGTGTGTGTGTGTGTGTGTGTGTCTGTGTGTCTGTGTGTGTGTCTGTGTGTCTGTGTGTGTGTGTGTGTGTGTCTGTGTGTGTGTGTGTGTGTGTGTGTGTGTACAATATAATGTAATGCTCATTGTTAAGCGCCAAAGCCTCTGGCACCATATGAATGCACCATTTATATTTGTGTTGCAGTCTGCTGCTGCACAAGACAACCTATCAAGCGTCACTCCCTTAGCTCTCCATCATGACATGACCCTGGTTGCTTGTCAATATCTTTGATTTTATGCAGTCTTAAGTACAGCTAAGTGCCCTGGGATATCCAACAGCCTGAAGGTCAGGAGCCTGCCTCCTGTTTCTGTATAAGTGTGAGGCAGCTTGATGTACAAGTACATCCCCCCTGGACGCGATGTAAAAGAACATCCTTGGTTGCAGACATGAGGCTATAGAGCAGTGGTTTTCAACCAGTGGTCCGGGGACCACCAGTGGTCCTTGAGAGGATTTCAGGTGGTCCCCAGGCTAAATGAGAGTTGGAAATTTGCTTAACCAGAAGTAACTCTTTGAGAGCGTAAAAATGAAACCAAATTTGGTTTCATGTTGTTTGGTTTCAAAATGAAACCATTTGGTTTCATGTTTACACTCTCAAGAGTTAAATATTCATCATCTGAATTATCCACACAACTAGAGAATGTAGAAGATTCATGATGTCATTTGGATCTTGGTTTTGCCCGTTTTGTTTACGAAATCCACTATAGAATTGTGGACAAAAACAAAAGAGATCTTTGGTTTTGGGTCTGTTGGGCTAAAATGTCCTCAAATGGTGGTCCGTGACTCAAATGCTGAGTAAATAGTGGGCCCTGGTATCAAAAAGATTGAAAACCACTGAGCGAGAGTATATCTCAAGGACTTAACCCTGGTATAACCGTCCTTGACACTGAGGGCCAAGCAGGGAGGCAGGGTTGGAATGGATTGCATTATTTATTGTCCTTGGTATGACTCAGCCATTACTAAAACACTAACCTGCCTAGTGTCAAGGCTGGTCACTCTAACCGCAGGCCACTAGGGTTTGGTTCTTTTGCAATTAGTTAGTGGTTGCCCCTGTATTTTCCATGAATTTCTCATACTACACGGTGAGGCCATACTAGGTACCAAAAAATATAAAAAAGTAACCAGTGGCTAACTAGCTTTCAACTAAATGTGGTGTGAAGTAAACACAAACATAATAAGCAATCAGAAGCACTCAAATCAACGAAAGTATACGGAAATACCTCCAAATGGTCCTGAGGTACAGCTAAGAAAATGTAGGCGCAGCGTGCACCGCAGGTAGTCCCAGACATATCGACGACCCCTAGGGCCCTGGTTGTTAAAATGCTCCACACACACCGCGGGATATCTTGTTAAAACTCCACCCTGGACCCTGGTCCCGGTAGGGTATAGAGACCGACCGGGCTTTGACCCTCCAGAGAGGGAGAGGTTTGGAAAAGTGCGGCGGCTCGCAGCGGTGCGGCGGCGGCCATGTGGTGATGATTAGCCACGCACCGCTGGACATGTGTAGCCCGTAAAAAAAGACTGTACGTGCTTACAGCTGATGAATGGCCTGGCAACCCTTTTATCACCGGGACGAGGCTCGTATATATAGACCAGAATATATATTATCTGGAGAGGGGCTGCTACCAGCTGATGTCTGTCTGTCTGTCTGTCTGTCTGTCTGTCTGCTTGAGGGACGTGCAGGGATCACCCGCTTCTACCGTTATCAAGCGATAATTCCCAGTATACTGCTTATCAGCACCATCTTATCGAGGAGGCATGTTGTCTGGGAGCCTACTCACTGATAAGATGACAACTGCGATCTTATCCACCGATAACAGTCAAATCGAAGCCTAAATCCCCGACGCTGGTTGAGGGTCGGGCATTTAGGATTAGGGTTACGGTTGGAGAGGGCTAGGGTTTTGCGTGTCGGAACAATGGGACTCGGCAGAGCATGGCCAATTGGCCATTCTTAGACGAAAAAGTCCTGCTGATGACAACGTGATAACTGCGATCTTATCTACTGATAACGGTAGAATCAGCTGCTCGAGAGCCTGCAGGACCTGAGATCATGCATACTGTCAGACGGCACCACCAAAATGCGAAGGTTTCTAAACGATTCGCTACAAGCTTTCTTTGAAGTCCCATTAATCTGAACATTCGCTGGAATCCAAGATCAGCAGAACTGGGTGTTTGCCTTGTTTTAAGCCTCATGCCACACATACTGTACTCACCGCCATTTGGAAACTGAGGCCAATTTGAATGAGTGCCTATAACTTTCTTAAAAGGGAAATATTCTGTTGGCTCACAAATGTGTTTTTTTATGGATCAAAAGCGGCAATCACCTCGGTGATTGAAAAAGTTTATGACGCAATCCTAACAGTCTGGATGCCTTCCAGTGTGGCATGGAAAGGAGAGAAGGTGGGCATTTCGCATTTCTTTTTTATCATGTCCACCCAGCACCTCTAGGGTATACAAATGACATATTCGAATGTTGAAAATGGGTGGACTTCCCCTTTAAAACAAGGCAGCCAACTGGCCACGCTGATCAAGGATTTTTGAGTTTTCGTATTATAACAACATGCCTTGTCGATGAGAACGACTAGTAAGCAGTCTCATGGGAATTACCACTTGGTAATGGTCGAAGCGGGTGAAAGGGCAGCTATAGGTGGCCGAAAGCCCCTTTATGTGTGCACGTGCCTGGTCTGTCTGTCTGTCTGTGCAGGGCTGACTCATGCATATAGGAAGAAGAGCGTAACTCTCCTGAGAATTTACAGTCGTGTGGAATCACACCTGGTCTGGACACAGAGGGTTTTTTCTATTTTATTGTGACCTCTTTAGCCTTTGACCGGCGGCGGGAGGGGAGTGTGTCTGTGGATGGACCCCTCCTCAAAACGTCTGGATTTGATTTTTCAGCCTCTTTTCTCACTCTTTTCTCTTTCCCTTCCCTTGTGTCTGTCTGTCTGTCTGTCTGTCTGTCTGTCTGTCTGTCTCTCTCTCTCTCTCTCTCTCTCCGGAGACAGACAGGAGGGATTAAAGGGGAACTCCACCCATTTTCAACATTTTAATATGTCATTATATACCCTAGAGATGTTGTGTGGACATGATAAAAAGATTCCCCCAATTCTGTATTTCCTAAGAAATGGAGTTCTGAAAAAATCATTAACATGGTGAAATACATCTGATGACATCATCAAGATGCATTTCACCATGTTAATGATTTTTCTTTCAGACCCCTTTCGCCTAAATGGGTGGAATTCCGGTTTAAATCAATTTGCATGGGTAGCGCCAACGGTCGCGACAAATTCAGGTTATATCCTTCCACTTCTGTGAAATCATTTTGCAACCGCAGCATATGTCGCGACATTTGGCACCACCAACACATAACGGTCACGGCTGTTGGCATAATGGTCAGGGTTTAAGGTTAGGTTTAGGCATAGGTTCTACTGAGGTTATGTTTAGGGTTATAGGGTCAACCATAGGCCACTAAGTCGCGACCGTTTGGCCACCCGTCGCGACTGTACGCCGCGGTTGCTCTCCTCTCCTTTCTTTTTCTATGTCCTTTCCCCTGTATTTCTGACTGTCTGTATAGGCCTATAGGCTATGGGCTCCATTTTCGTTACCGCTAAACCACTTATCCCTTAAATTCTTTGCCTTTTTAAACCATTTAAAAAAAAATCTTCGGTTTTTCAAAATAGTAGGCTAAAAGCGAAATAAGGGATTTGGGACAAGGGCTTTAGCATGTAACGAAAATGGAGCCCCATAAATGTTCATATGTGTGTGTGTGTGTGTGTGTGTGTGTGTGTGTGTGTGTGTGTGTGTGTGTGTGTGTGTGTGTGTCTTTGTTTGTTTGCCATGGGTTGTCTCCTCACATTAACCATATGCAAACAAGACACTATCCAGCGCATATGCACACACATTAACTCGCCCACATACACACACACACTCACTCATGTGCACGCGCACAGGCTGAGTGCCGTATAAAACGGGATTGAAGCAAACCATTATGTGATTCTTTCATCCCATATAAATGCCTCGACGTCTCAAAACACACACGTTGGCAACACCTGAGAAGACAAACTGCACAAATGGTGTCTGAATGGTGTCTGTCTGTCTGTCTAACTGCGGACAGTCAGGCTATTTCAAGGCTATAGCCGTAAGACAAAAAGGCCCATTTCTTATGCCAGGATTTGCATACACTACAGTGTCAGCCATACCACACACAGGTTTAGGTTTGGGGTGTGTGTGTGTGTGTGTGTGTGTGTGTGTGTGTGTGTGCGTGTGTGTGTGTGTGTGTGTGTGTGTGTGTCTGTGTGTGTGTGTCTGTGTGTGTGTCTGTGTGTGTGTGTGTGTGTGTGTGTGTGTGTGTGTGTGCGCGCGCGCATGTGTGTGCGTGTGTGCATGAGTATGAGTATGCGTGTGCATGCATTTTCGAAAAATTTCACTATGTTTTAAGTAGCAAGTGACATGAACTCTGAATCCATCTTTGCAGTGGATATGGCAAGATTTTGCCATATTTTTGCCAGATTTACCAGTTTTTTTTTTTCTGTGCAACAATAACGCATTCATTTTACACCCTCAAGAGTTGAATTACAGTTAAACATCTGAATTACTTCATTTTGAAGAATACGCAATTAGAAGATGTAGAAGAATTGGTATTTTGACCAACATTTTGGCAGTTATGTCTCCTAAATTGTGGACACAAACTTGAAAATGCTTAATTTTGGGTCCGAGAGACTAACCTCAACATCAAATGATGGTCCGTGGATAAAATGCAGAATAAATAGTATGGCCCTGATATGGAAAAAGATTGAAAACCACTGCTCTACATAAAGATTCTTTCAAAAACGTCCACCACAAGGCATATCCGGCCCTGCGCAGTGACGTCACCGCCCCGGTTCCGGAAGTCTTTTCCTCATTCATTTTTCTCATAGACTTTTCGAAAATGGTTAATAAAAACATGATTGCGCCGCGGCCAAAGCCAACTCGGGTCGTGACAAATCATGACAACAAACACAATATCGTCATATAATATATAATTAGGAAGAAGTAGAAAACGGCATGATACAAGACTTTTTGTTTCGTTTTTCATCTTAGAAATTATTTTATTGTCCCAAAAGTTTGTTTGTGTCATCATGATTCGTCACGACCCTAGTTGGCTTTGGCCGTGGCGTAATCGTCTTGATATAAATTATTTTCGAAAAGTCTATGAGAAAAATGAATGGGGAAAAGACTTCCGGAACCGGGGCGGTGACGTCAATGCGCATCTCTATATCCGGCCCTGGGTACGGTACACTTTGTCATGACAAATAATGAAAATCCACGAGCACATCCACAAGGGTTTGCAACTTTGCTTTCCCCAAAAATATTTTCTGCCTATCATGACTTGCAGCAAATGAGTGCACAAATGCCCCATTTATGGGTGCCACTGCCAAGGTAAATGTGTTTAAATCAGTGGTTTCCAAATGGTGCGCCAACGCACTGCATGCATGGTGTGTGGTGGTTTGCCATGAGACAAGACCCCGCTGTGGCTGTGGGAATTTTTGTGACAACCGCGGCACGCATTATGATATTTACTGCAGTGTAAACAAGTCACTATAAAACATGTATCATTATCTTGATTTTTTTTCCAAATACTACTACTTGTGCGAAACGATTTTGCAACATCATGATAGGAATTATATTGCAAACGCAGTGAGCCAGGTAACTATAGGTAAGCGAGGCAGAAATGTCCATATTTGGGATGGAGTGTATGTGGGAAGCGGTCTAAAAAAATCCATTAGTAAAAGTCGTGTTTCACCATGTTATTTTTTTTTTCAGACCTCCATTTCTCGGGAACACAGAATGGGTTGGACTTTTCATTATTTCCACACAACATCAGGTATATTAATGACATGGTAAAATGTTGAAAATGGGTAGAGTCCCCCTTTACTATAGGCGAGATGTTGACCATTCGTCTTTTTTTCCATATTGGGAATTTCATTATGTTCAAAAATAGCTTGATACAGTAGCTTGCATCCTCATCACATTTTCAACACAGGATTTGGAAGATATGGCATATTTTTCATGTCCTTTTTCTCTTCCTTCCCTTTGTGAGGGCCATGCTAGACCGATCAAAATTTACAGTTTAAAAAAAAAAAAAAAAAAAAAAAAAAAACACAGCACAGCCGGACTCGGGTCTGCACGGATTATTAAACCAGATGCCTTTACTCAGCCCATAAAAATATCATCATTCATGGGAGAAATAATGAAACATTTACTACTGCCCCGCGCAAGATACTTCCTTATTATACTTTCATGACAGAAACTTAATTAAAAACGGAGCGAAAAAAGAAACCTCCTTTGTGGTCAATTCACTGTGGCAAATGATCTCAGGCTGGCAGAGCCATTTCACAAATAGGCACACACACACACACACACACACACACACACACACACACACACACACACACACACACACACACACACACACACACACACACACACACACACACACACACACACACAGAGAGAGAGAGAGAGACTGAAGGCTTCTGTGTGCACATCTGTGAGCCAGAGATAGAGCAGTTATCTGTCAAAAATGTCATTAACAACCAATACAGTAGATTTATAATACAGTCTCTCTGTGCCGAGACGTACGGGCCGACCCAATTAAAGCCATGGAGACTGCAGGTGATCTGCGCACACACACACACACACACACACACACACACACACACACACACACACACACACACACACACACACACACACACACACACACACACACACACACACACACACACACACACACACACACACACACACACACACACACAGTGGCTGAGCAGAAGAATAAAACAGCAGGGCTGTGAATGAATTGTGGAAAGAGTATGAATTTATTCTGTTCTCCCATTATGATGGAGAAGCTTTCTCTCTCTCTCTCTCTCTCTCTCTCTCTCTCTGTCTGCCATAGAGACACGGCTGGACGTTTTTCACATGAATACGCGGGTGGGCTGCAGAGCTGTAAAGGTTAACTCAAAAAACGGCCACAGTAGATTGCCTATTACAGGTTACTTTTCATGTGACGGCCTGCCGAGATTCATACAAAAACTGCATCTTTTGTCCCCTTCCCAAAAAGTGTCACATTGAAGATACCCAGGGGCGGTTCTATAGGCATAGGGGGCATTGCCCCCTCTAAATGCCCCGTCTACCCCACCAAACACGATGGCATGCAAAACAACCCAAGATATTTCAAATTAAAGTGCCTATATTTAAAATAACTACTACTGCTACTAACTAGGATTGTGCATGCGCACCACTAAACCAACAGCATTTCATCATTGAAAACAGAAAACTCTCTGAGTCAGACCTTTAGCTTTATGCATGCTGCGTGTCTGTTGCAACTTCAACAACAACTGATGTTATTATTGATGCTTTACTTGACTAATATAAGCCCTGTGACCGAAAATGGTATGGGTGCGGCTTCATTGCCCGTGACGCTTCGCCTGCATGGAATTGTGGACAAAAGCAAAAGAAATCTTTAGTTTTGGGGTCTGCGGGGCTAAAATGTCATGAAATGGAGGTCCGTGGCTCAAATGCCGAATAAATAGTGGGCCCTGGGGTCAAAAAGATTGAAAAACACCGTTTCATATAGCCTAAGAACTGTTGCCCACCCTGCCAGGGTGGGCAGGGTGGTGCCTATGTACTGTATAGAGGAGAGGACTCTGTCTTACCTGTCTGGTAAGGCAGGGTATATACACCAACACCATAGAGTTTACATTTAGTAGGAGAACATAAAAACTAAAACATAAGGTTTGCCAAGGGACCAAAAGGGACACCAAAAAGGAGAAAGCAGGGACAGAGCAGCACAACAGTAAACGAATGAACTGGTTGAGAAGAAGAGGAAGAGCACAGCTGGAGGTGGTGAGCCTTTTATAGGCAGCAGGTGATGATAATTGGATGAGGGTGGAGTCAAGGTTACAGGCTGATGATTGGCAGATGAGGTGTCAGGTGACTTCAAACCTGGGTGGAGGGAGGGAGAGGCAGGGGAAGAATACAAAGCAACCCCACACAAGCAACATACTGTACACTACGTGACCAGGGGCGGATCTAGGCATAGGCATGGGGGGGCAGTGCCCCCCTAAATGCCCAGTCTGCCCCACCAAACACGACGGCATGCAAAACAACCCAGGATATTTCAAATTAAAGTGCTTATATTAAAAATGATTTAAAACACTACTACTGCTAGCAGTGTTGTAGTGGTACTTTTAGAAGTGGGGGGACGCCCCTTAAAGGGAAATTCCACCCATTTTTTTTCTGAGAGTGTACAAATGTGAACTAAATGGACCCTAGCGGGTCCATTTGGTTCCATTTGTACACTCTCAGAAAAAAGGAAACTCATTAACATGGTGAAACACATCTTGATGATGTCATTAAGATGTATTTCACCATGTTAATGATTTTTTTAATGATTTTACAGGAGATTTCCCCTGGAGCCCCCCTCAAGGGTCCATTTGGTAAGGGGGGCTCTAGGGAAAATCTTGCCTAGGGAACCAAACGGCTTAGAAACGCCACTGATCATCATGTCCATGCATTAATGGAAAGGGAAGGCCATTACTGTGACTCACACAGTTTTAGTATAAGGTAGGGGTTTTCAACAGGTCCACCAGTGGTCCCTGAGAGGATTTCAGGTGAGAGGATTCCCGGTGGAATCCTGGAATCCCGCCCCTGGTGTTAAGCTGAGCTAACACCAGGGGCGGATGAAACATTTCCCAATTGGGGGGGCATGAGAAAATGGTACACGCCTCGCGCCACAGGCGATGAACTCGTACCCATACCATTTACTGTTACAGGACTTTTATTAGTCAAGTAAAGCATCAATAATAACATCAGTTGTTGTTGAAGTTGCAACAGACACACAGCATGCATAAAGCTAAAGGTCTGACTCAGAGAGTTTTCTGTTTTCAATGATGAAATGCTGTTGGTTTAGTGGTGACACAGCTGTAGCAGTAGTGTTTCTCATCATTGTAAATATAAGCACTTTACTTTGCCATCGTGTTTGGTGGGGCAGTCTGGGCATTTAGGGGGGCATTGCCCCCCCCCCCCCCCCCCCCCCCCCCCCCATGCCCATGTCTAGATCCGCCCCTGGCTAAGTTTTAGTTTTACTTCAGGATATCTCAACAACAGGCCACACTCAGAGACACAGATGCCCCAACAACTTTGCTTTCAACTCACCACTGACACCTACAGTCCGACTGGAGGGAGTACACATACATGTGTATCAACTCATAGAAGGACCAAGCATGGGTTAATTATGAGACATTAGGTTACTTTTACTTAATAGCACACATTTGAGGTCCAGATTTACAGATGTACTTGCATACTTCATCTCAGGGACTAATATTGCACTAAATAGTCAGACTAACAAAAATAGTTTTGGTCATTTAATACAATTGCAAAGATCAAGAAATTGTGTTTTTCTCTACCTTTTTCCTCCATGTGTGTGTGTGTGTGTGTGTGTGTGTGTGTGTGTGTGTGTGTGTGTGTGTGTGTGTGTGTGTGTGTGTGTGTGTGTGTGTGTGTGTGTGGCACCGGTCATACAATAAGAGAATAAAGTTAAAAGGGAATTCCACCCATTTTCAAACTTTTACTATGTCATTGATGTACCTTAGAGCTGTTGGGTAGACATGTTAAAAAAAAAACTCTCCCCATTCTGTGTTCTCAAGAAATGGAGGTCTGAAGAAAACCACTAACATGGTGAAACATCTTGATGACATCATCAAGATGTTTCACCATGTAAATGGATTTCTTTAGACGCTTCTTTTTTTCTGACAGCGTACAAATGGAACCAAATGAACCCGTTAGGGTTCATTTGTTTGCATTTGTACGCTCTCAGAAAAAAAAATGAAAATGGGTGGAATTCCTCTTTAAAGTAAGATCCATTTTTTTGTACTGTCAATGACACCTATATGATATGAAACATATGTATTTTTGTATTTTGAAAAAATGATATGACATTCAAAACAGACATAAGATCCATAGTATTTTTTTTAAGTGGCTTGTATGAAAGTTGACACTTTCAAGAGTTCACAAACATAACCTATATATATAAAATGTTCTATATGGGAACGGAGACCATCTAAAATGAGATCAAGGTAAGAGAATACAGATGAGAGAGCAGGTTTGCAATTAGTAAATGAATTCAGTAGATGACCAATTAATTTTCAAAAAGAAAAATATTTTAATGCATTCAAGTAAGGTACAAGTTACTATATAACAGAAGGCAATTGTTTGATCAGAAAACACAAATATATATTTTTCGCATTTTCGTAAAAAAGGTCGGAATTGGATATAAAACAGAAGTGTCAAATATCTTATATATACTTCCGATAATAATAATATTAAGCGTATATACACATATTATGTATGCACTGAATATAATTTAAAATAATGTGTAATTAAATTACACCGCTGGTATGCAGAGGGAAAAATAAAACATCTGTGAAATAAGCCATATTTTACAGATCCATTACTCAAATAATTATGGAATTATTCAAGTAATTGAGCATTCTTGAATTACATTACTGTAATTCAAGAACAAGCAAGAGGCGCAAGCGATTCTTACTTGCGTGGGAAGCGAACAGAGCTTTTAAAAAGCAGTAACACAATGCCCAAATATAGAGTCCTGGGTCAAAAAGTGCCCAAATATAGAGTGTGTGACGATGCACAGGCAGACATTTCATAGTAAGGGCTCACTGTGTTCGCAAAATAAATCTGAGAATGAACAAAAACGGAACTCTTGATTCTTGTCATTGTAGGCGAAAAACAGGGGCGGATGCAACATTTTCCAATTGGGGGGGCATGAGAAAATGGTATGGGGACGACTTCATCGCCCGTGTCGCTTCGCGCCACAGGCGATGAAGTCGCACCCATACCATTTTCTCTTACAGGACTTTTATTAGTCAATTAAAGCATCAATAATAACATCAGGTGTTGTTGAAGTTGCAGAGAGTTTTCTGTTTTCAATGATGAAATGCTGTTGGTTTAGTGGTGACACAGCTGTAGTTAGTTAGTAGCAGTAGTAGTGTTTCACATCATTTTAAATATAAGCACTTTAATTTGCCATCGTGTTTGGTGGGGAAGTCTGGGCATTTAGGGTGGCATTGTCCCCCCATGCCCATGCCTAGATCCGCCCCTGGTGAAAATGCTCCAGAGCTTTCAAAAATAGCGGAAAAAATAACAACTGATCTACTGGCTCACAGGAGCAGGCAGCTGTGGCATAAAGGCTACCTGATGCCAGAATGGGTTCCCGGTTTGATTCCCCCGCCCCGGACCGATAGGAAACAAGTCTGAGCAAGGCACTGAAGTAGCCAACTACTCCAGTGGAGATGTGACAGTGACCAACAACAGTATCGGATTGTACTGGTCAGATCCCAGGTTTTATTGTGTATGTGTTTCTATGTACAAGGCATTGCTGAAAAAAAGAGCACTCAGCTGCTACCCCGGGTAAAAAATAAATACAAAATCACAACAATCATCTATTTTCATTTTTTTTCCTTTCCTGAATTAGGGCTTATGAACTGGTGACAGAGGCACCTTCAGTGTTGCATAATTGGTGAATTAGTCACCATTTTTACCTTCTTTATAGACCCCCCCAAGTGATTTAATTAGTGAAAAGCTTCTGGCGACAAATGTAGGGACTTCTTCCTGGGGACAATTTGGGGGATAGTACCCTTGTTTTTCCTCTCTCTGTCTGCATTTTCTGTTGGAGAAGTATAGCAGGAACCTCCTCAGTCCTCCTCAGTTCTCAGAGAATCAATGACGAGTGTCACGTTCAAGCCAATCTAGTGTCAGAGTTGCGACATTGAGGGGCCATGCAGAAACTGAGTGCTCGAGCTGAATAAGGACAGACTGGAGTTGGAATTACATGGCATTCGACAAGAGGGCCTAAAAGTCACTTTTAGGGAAGGCATAAAGTCGCTACGGGCGGTGCACGCTTCACACACGCATTAGATCTGTGACTCTTGAGATCTCACAAGTTAAATTACATTTTGCCAGTTGTTGCTCCTAAATTAGTCAGAGACTAAATTCAACATCTTTCAACTTTCAAATTCAACGTCCATGGTTAAAATTCAGAATAAATAGTGGGCCCTGGTATGAAAATGGTTGAAAAACACTGCTCTAGCGCAATCTGGAAGTGCCACTAGTGCATTTTGGCAGCACTGCCCACCTCTAGTGACTTCTAGAGACTTTTCTAGAGAAATGAGCTACTGCCTTTAAACAGGGACCTTGCTGATCATGTGAACGACAGTGTGGATGTAGTGTAATTATGATGTTAATGGCGGTGGGTGGTGGTGGGGGGTCCGGTGGTGATTGTGGTGGCGGTGAGGGGGTCCAGGTGGTTGCATGTTCAGAGGTTCTTGCAGCAGCCTCCTTTGTCTGGCTGAGGCTCGCTGGCCGGTCCCACGGGGCTGGACAGTGTCACGGCGCTGATGGAGCCGCGGGTCACCTCCCGGCTGGCCACCTTCTTATGGATGGCTGCGTGCGTGAGAACACGTTCAAAAACAAAACGTTATTAGTCTCTGTCACTGCCATGGCTTTAGCTTTGTGCAGTATTAAAGGTTGAAGGGATATTCTAACATAACAAAAACATTTTTGTAATCTTTCTATTTTGTGCTCTAGATTCTAGTTTCTGACACTGGATTCTATTTTGTGCACTAGATGCTAGTTTCCGATTCTAAATTCTAGCTTCTGACGCTAGATTCTAGTTTCTTACACTAGTTTCTAGTTTCTGACACTAGATTCTAGTTTCTTACACTAGATTCTAGTTTCTGACACTAGATTCTAGTTTCTTACACTAGATTCTAGTTTCTGACACTAGTTTCTAGTTTCTGACACTAGATTCTAGTTTCTTACACTAGATTCGAGTTTCTGACACTAGATTCTAGTTCTAGTTATGCTCAGCTATCAAACGATTTACAGTCCTTTTCCTATTGTCATTCAAGTATGGAAATAGTTCAAATTTATCTCCATCAACATCTGTGTTTTTCGCCGAGCGTTTGATCGCGCACATACGTACCTGTGAGCACGTCGTGGAAGGCGGTTTCGACGTTGGTGGAATCCAACGCTGAGGTCTCCATGTACATGAGGCCTTTACTCTCTGTGAGAGGGAGAGGAAAAGAGGATGAAGTCAGACTAAAAAAAGCCTTAATGAACTCTCTGTAGCGCGAGTGTGACTGTCGCCGGCAAGATCGCTTATTGGCAGTGTTGCCAACTGCCAAAATCCAAAATGCACTAGTGACACTTCCAAAATGCGCTAGAATGCGGCTAGAGCAGTGGGTTTTCAACCATTTTCATACATGGGCCCACTGTTTATTTTGCATTTTAGCCACGGAGGAACACAATTTGATGTTGAGTTTAGTCTCTCGGACTAATTTAGGAGAAATGACTGGCAAAAAGTTAGTCAAAAATAGCGATTCTTCTACATTTTATAAATGTATACATTCTTGAAACTTATTAGATGTTTAAATATAATTTACTGTAACTCTTGAGAGTGTAAAATGAAACCAAATGGACCCGTAAGGGTCCATTTGGTTTAATTTTACGATCTCAAGAGTTACAGATCTGTCCATTTGGTTACCAATGGTCCTTTCTAAGAAGGAAGGACGTAAGGACATCATATAAATGGAAAAATGGTGAAAAACTTTTATCTCTGGCGCCTGTCAACCAATTTCACCCAAACTCACCAGCAAAAAAGCACTAGATATTCCGCCAGGAGTTTTTCCACTAATTTTGGCACTAGGGGGGGTTGGAAAAAAAATTAAATAAATAAATATAGCGTCAAATGCGCCAGGTTGGCAGCACTGGTTCTTGGCTGCAAAGTGACACAGCAGTCGTGAGCTGGAATATGAATGAAGCTGAACTCTGACAGAACTAGAACGTGAAATATACAAGGAAGTGGAATATACGTGGAATATAAAAAGGCTTGGTTGCTTTTTCTACAGCTTTATACATTCATTTTATTCAAGGCAAGATCTCTTTCACGAACGGAGCCCTGGCTACACACTACACAGTACTCAAAAGCTCAAAAATCTATAATACAGTATGTATGCATTATTTATTTTATGAACTTGTGACCGAGATAGAGATTACACTTCTTGGAGTTGAACATACGTACTGCGGTTTCTGCGGTGTAAAGTAATTAAAGGGGTATTCCACTTTCAAAAAAACTTTTGGTCATTTTATGGTCTACTCAGTCTCATGTGAACACACCAGACAGTTTATAAGTTACTCCTTTCAATATTTACATATGTGATGTTCGTTAAGCTGCCCGAACGCCCTTCCTATACGAAGCCATTATAACTTAAAACTCCATTTTAACCATGACGGTCGAACAACGATGTCACTGGAAGGCAGGTTTCTGAACTGCCCACAGCCCTCCTGTGAGAGTAGAAAAAACATAGTGGTATTTTATAACTTAAAACTCCATTTTAACCATGACAGATTGTTCGAAAACAACCCATCTTTTTTCTGGTGACTGATATTGTCCTCCTAATACGTGAGAGGGCCGTGGAATTTCATTTAATGTTTTCTTTTATTTTTAAAATATTGTTTTATTCATTTGGGTGGGTATGGCCAAATATGGAGGTCGCTACATTTTCCAAAACAATATTTTAAAAACAAATAAAAACTGTAAATGAAATTCCACGGTCCTCTCACGTATTCCGAGGACAATATCAGTCACCAGAAAAAAAGATTGGTTGTTTTTGAATAGTCTGCCATGGTTAAAATGGAGTTATAATGGGTTTGTATAGGAAGGAGCTGGAGGCGCTAAAATGAACATCAAATATCTAAATACTGAGGAGTAACTTATAAACTGTCTGGGGTGTTCACATGAGGCTGAGTAGACCATAAAATGACCAAAAGTTTTTTTTGAAAGTGGAATACCCCTTTAAGTTACATTTACTTTTACTCCAGAGCCGGATCTAGGCATGGACAAAAGCCCTGACTGCCCCCCAACAAACATGATGATGGCATGCAAACAACCCACATTTCAAAGATATTTCAAATTAAACTGCTTACAGTGTATTTCAAATGATTTGAAACACCACGCTACTAACTAACTACTATTGCATCACTAAACCAACACCATTTCATCATTCAAAAAAGAAAAATCTCTTTATTTATGCATGTATGCCTGTTGCAGCTTAACCATTCAGGCCTGACCTAAGGTTTCTGAATAACTTGAAATATTTGTATATCAGCATCAAAAAAGTTTATTCTGTAATACTGTACATACTGTACAGAATCCAAATATGGATTCCCGTCTGGAAAGGGTTAACAAGAACATCCGATGTTATTATTTACTTGTGTGATGTAAGTCCTGTACAAGATATAAATCTTGCGGGTCACAGAACGAAAGAAAATACAGTATATAAAATAGATTGGTATTAAAGGTAGGGGAAGTGATTTCACTTTTGTCAGATATCACCCAAAAAATATTTTTTCTCTGTTAAAATGCTCTATTATAAGGTGTGGAAACCACATATGGAGTTTCCCCCTCCCCCACGTTAGCAGAGGAGCTAATAAAAGTTCCCCAGGTCACCACAATTCTCCTCCAATCAGGAGAGAGCAGCAGGTTCACATAGTGTAGCTACTTTTGGGGGCCCCTAGTGCAATAGGCTGGTACTACACCATGAATTTCAAATCACTTCCCCTACCTTTAAGATTGACATAATAACCATGCCTAATGTATAGTTATCTATTCAATGTGGGGGGTTTGGGGTGAACTTAAACAAAAATGCTAAAAAATTGTTCGTGCCACGGGCGATGAAGCCGCACCCCTACCATCCGGGCCTGATATACTAGAGAGGCAAATATTGTTCTTTTACTATACTAGAATAACGTGGAAAAACCGTAGTTACCCGTTAATAGTTACTTTGTATTTGGAATATTACTACAAAAACTGTTTCACAATGTGTTGTGTGAGACCCCCTGTGCTGCAGGGTCTTACAATGTGTCGCACCGCAAGCCATCTTGAGCCGGTAGATTTGCTATTTTCAAAGAAGTTAAAAAAAAAAATTGTAACATTGGAACACTGGACATTGGAATTTTAGTTTTGGGTACCAATAGTACAGGGGCGGATGTAACATGTCCCATTTGGGGGGGCAAGAGAACATGTTGGAGGGGCAAGAGAAAATGGTATGGGGGGCCACACCCATACCATTTTCAGTTACAGGACTTTTATTAGTCAAGTAAAGCATCAATAATAACATCAGTTGTTGGCTGAAGTTGCAACAGACACGCAGCATGCATAAAGCTAAAGGTCTGACTGTTTTCAATGATGAAATGCTGTTGGTTTAGTGGTGACAAAATTGTAGTTAGTAGCAGTAGTAGTTTCAAATCATTTTAAATATGAGCACTTTAATTTGAAATATATTGGGTTGGGGGGGCAGACTGGGTATTTAGGGGGTCATTACCCCCATACCTATGCCCATGCCTAGATCCACCCCTGCAATAGTAAATGTATGAATTCCGGATTTTACTCTTTTGTTCATATTTCTACATTGCAATATTGATACTTTTTACTTCATTAACCCTTTAGTGTACTGAACGCGTTTTGGTGTTCTAAGCATTATGTTTTAACTATTGAAAAATAGCAGATCTACAAGCTCATAGCGCGCCACCGAGTGGCGCGCTATGAGCTTGTATCTCTGCTATTTTTGAAAAATCGTGAAAACGTGGTGCAAATCTTTGAATAGAAACTAGAAATCTAGACAGGACACAATGGGTTGAATCATGTGAGCACTTCCTCCCTGCTGTGTGGCTTCAGGTTCTGCTCATTACAGATGACAGTAGTTCTGCTGTGTAATACGACATGTTGTCCCTCTTGGATACCAGCAGCACAAGAACAGCATGAAGAACTATAATCAGAACTCTCATGCCACCTATTTCTGTTTACAGTTTGGGATCTGGTGGACCTCCCATTGTGTCCTGTCTAGATTTCTAGTTTCTAATATTCAAAGATTTGCACCGCGTTTTCACGATTTTTCAAAAATAGCAGAGATACAAGCTCATAGCGCGCCACTCGGTGGCGCGCTATGAGCTTGTAGATCTGCTATTTTTCAATAGTTAAAACATAATGCTTAGAACACCAAAACGCGTTCAGTACACTAAGGGTTATATATACTGTGCATGTGGGTCAAGACTTAAACCCACTTCCTTCAGTAAGATCTGTGCATAATCAGGGGTTGACACTAAGGTCTTCGAGGCACTTGCCCATCGGCCAAGTGCAAGTCAGTTTCTACTTGCCCTCAGGTCATGGTCACTTGCCCCCCAGGTTCCAGGTGGTCCCCAGTTACCGGTAAGTTGGTTAACCAGATGTAACTCTTGAGAGTGTAAAAATGAAACCAAATGGACCCGCCAGGGTCATCATCTTAATTAGTCATTTTGATGTGTTAATTTGCCTGTTTTGTTTCCCAAATCCAGCCTGGAATTGTGGACAGCTAGAAAGCAGGGAAAGACACAGAGGCAGAGTGCAATGACTGCCTTCAAGACAAATTTATCTTGTGTTGTGTTATAGTGCACTAAGTTGCACACTTGCCCGATCGGGCAACCAGGTAGCAGTCTTCACTTGCCCCACCATTTTTTTTACTTGCCCCGGGCAAGCGGGCAAGTGTTAGTGTCAAGCCCTGATAATCTTTAAACTATATACCACTTAATCGCACATAGTCTGTGTGATTATACCGGTAGGTAGCTCTGGGTTTGTGTATATGGAATTTCCTGCGAATGACGTTCAATGAGCTTTCATGTAATACAGCCTACAGTCTGTACAATAGAACAGGAGTTTTCAACAGGTGGTCCGGGGCTAAGTTGGTTAACCAGATGTAACTCTTGAGAACGTAAACATGAAACCAAATGGACCCTTGCGGGTCCATTTGGTTTCATTTTTACACTCTCAAGAGTTAAAATATTCATCATCTGAATTAGCTCAAATCTACACAACTGGAAGATGGACAAAAGTAAAAGAAATCTTTAGTGTTGGGGTCTGTGTGGCTAAAATGTTCTCAAATGGTGGTCCGTGGCTCAAATGCTGAATAAATGGTGGTCCCTGGTATGAAAAAGGTTGAAAACCCCTGCAATAGAAGATAATCTGCTGTCATCTGCACACCTCTGGATCAACTATGATGACTCACACAGAACCTCCTCACGTCATCAAAAGGTATATATAGTGTCTCCCGTGAGGGTGTCTTGATAAAACTTCAGAAGTCTGCATGGGGGCGGATCTAGGCATGGGCTTGGGGGGGCAATGCCCCCCTAAATGCACAGACTGCCCCACCAAACATGATGGCATGCAAAACAACCCAAGATATTTCAAATTAAAGTGCCTACATTTAAAATGATTTGAAGCACTACTACTGCTACTAACTAACGACAGCTGAGTCACTCTCTCACAGAAAACTCTCTGAGACCTTTAGCTTTATGCATGCTGCGTGTCCGTTGCAACTTCAACAACAACTGATGTTGTTATTGATGCTTTACTTGCCTAATAAAAGTCCTGTAACTGAAAATGGTATGGGCGCAGCTTCACCACCCATGACGCTTCGTGCCACGGGCGATGAAGCCGCGCCCATACGAGTTTCTCCTGCCCCACTCAATTGGGAAATGTTACATCCGCCCCTGGTGTGTGGTGTGTGCGTGACGCAGCCATCTTGCAGCCTGCGTGTACAGATGAGTAATTGGACGGAGTGGAGTCACTACCTTTCACTACGCGATCCCAGTTGGCATCTATTCCGGGCATGTTGTCACGGTAGGTAGGTAGGTAGGCGAACGTTCACGCGTTGACGTGTTGCTGATGTTTGCTTCAGATGGGCTGTTATATTGAGTTGAGTGGATTTGATGTGTAGGGAATAAAGTAGGGGAGCAAAGAAAAGACCCCACATACCCTCAAAGGGATAGTTCAGACCCTAACCCTAATCAGCCTAGATATACCATAAAAATGCCAAGGAGATGTTGCTAATAATACAGCATTTTATGGGACGCGTAAAAAGTCGCACCCATACCATTTGGTTAGTGATTTATCGTAGAGCTCTGGGGTAAAAAGGAGCGCTTGTTTTATCCGCCGGCTACTACTAGTAGGGCGGGGCGAAGGAAGTTTTACTGAGGTTATGGTTAGGGTTTGGTTAGGTTTAGGCATAGGTTTACTGAGGTTAAGTTTAGGGATAGGATTAGGTATAGGCATAGCTTAGGTTTACTGGGTTATGTTTAGGGTTAGAGTTAGGTTAGGGTGAGAGTTAGACGGTGCTTTATGCGGTAACTAACCCTAAACATAACCTCAGTAAAACTATGCTTCGCCCCGCCCTACTAGTAGTAGCCGGCGGATAAAACAAGCGCTCCTTTTTACCCCAGAGCTCTACGATAAATCACTAACCATACCATTTTCGGTTACAGGACTTTAATTAGTCAAGTAAAGCATCAATAATAACATCAGTTGTTTTTGAAGTTGCAACAGGCACGCAGCATGCATAAAGCTAAAGGTCTGACTCAGAGAGTTTTCTGTTTTCAGTGATGAAATGCTGTTGGTTTAGTTGTGACACTGCTGTAGTTAGTTAGTAGCAGTAGTAGTGTTTCAAATCATTTAAAATAGAAGCATATTATTTGCCCATGCCTAGATCCGTGCATGCAGTACCTCCTAATGACCTACCGATTTTGAAACATGCTTTAGTTACGTCATCTAGAATAGCGGTTTCTCATTGGCTGGATGTTTACCAAATAAATATTAGAAAGAAAGTTTACAGAAAAAGGTTTACAGCCATCACAATAACAGTAGTGGGGTTCCCCTTGGCAACCCCACTAAATAATATGGTCTCGACTTGTTTTCGCCTTGTGGTGGCCTTGGTCTTAAAAGAGAATTGCACACCAAACGTTTTCGTTTTTTTTTGTTTGTTTGTTTTTTTTGCACTTAATTTGTTAGAAAAACGTGGTCCAGGTGTTATTTTGTGAAAACACTCCTTAATGCCTTTCCCCTCTCCCAAAATAGGCTTATAATGGGGCTAAGGGGTCAAATGCAAGTTCACCTATATACATCGCTCCAAAATGCAATTTTCTGCTATATATTGTCTCCCCACCATGTCAGGAGTGTGTTAACACTCACACTTTCACTTTCACTTTTGGTACAGCAGTGATCCAGCTGTCTCAAAAGGTGGGGGCGTGGCACATGGTTTATGGCTGAACCGCTGCTGAAACGAAAGTGAAAGTGAGTGTCAACTCAACACTCTACTGACATGGTAGAGAGAAAACTTGCATTTTGGAGCGATGGACTCGGTCTCGATCTCTACCCCATTAGGTGTTGGTCTCGGCCTCTGTCTCGACTGCCCCAGTGTCACGCTTGTCTCGATCTCGTCTTGATCATGCTTTAGGTCAGCGGGGGGGCAATTGGATAGCTAGAAAGCAGGGAAAGACACAGAGGCAGAGTGCAATGACTGCCTTCAAGACAAATTTATCTTGTGTTGTGTTATAGTGCACTAAGTTGCACAGTTGCCCGATCGGGCAACCAGGTAGCAGTCTTCACTTGCCCCACCATTTTTTTTACTTGCCCCGGGCAAGCGGGCAAGTGTTAGTGTCAAGCCCTGATAATCTTTAAACTATATACCACTTAATCGCACATAGTCTGTGTGATTATACCGGTAGGTAGCTCTGGGTTTGTGTATATGGAATTTCCTGCGAATGACGTTCAATGAGCTTTCATGTAATACAGCCTGCAGTCTGTACAATAGAACAGGAGTTTTCAACAGGTGGTCCGGGGCTAAGTTGGTTAACCACATGTAACTCTTGAGAACGTAGAAATGAAACCAAATGGACCCTTGCGGGTCCATTTGGTTTCATTTTTACACTCTCAAGAGTTAAAATATTCATCATCTGAATTAGCTCAAATCTACACAACTGGAAGATGGACAAAAGTAAAAGAAATCTTTAGTGTTGGGGTCTGTGTGGCTAAAATGTTCTCAAATGGTGGTCCGTGGCTCAAATGCTGAATAAATGGTGGTCCCTGGTATGAAAAAGGTTGAAAACCCCTGCAATAGAAGATAATCTGCTGTCATCTGCACACCTCTGGATCAACTATGATGACTCACACAGAGCCCTCGGTCACGTCATCAAAAGGTATATATAGTGTCTCCCGTGAGGGTGTCTTGATAAAACTTCAGAAGTCTGCATGGGGGCGGATCTAGGCATGGGCTTGGGGGGGCAATGCCCCCCTAAATGCACAGACTGCCCCACCAAACATGATGTCATGCAAAACAACCCAAGATATTTCAAATTAAAGTGCCTACATTTAAAATGATGTGAAACACTACTACTGCTACTAACTAACGACAGCCGAGTCACTCTCTCACAGAAAACTCTCTGAGTCAGACCTTTAGCTTTATGCATGCTGCGTGCCTGTTGCAACTTCAACAACAACAACTGATGTTATTATTGATGCTTTACTTGCCTAATAAAAGTCCTGTAACTGAAAATGGTATGGGCGCGGCTTCACCACCCGTGACGCTTCGCGCCACGGGCGATGAAGCCGCGCCCATACCAGTTTCTCCTGCCCCAGTCAATTGGGAAATGTTACATCCACCTCTGGTGTGTGTGTGTGTGTGACGCAGCATCACTGTCATCTTGCAGCCTGCGTGTACAGATGAGTAATTGGACGGAGTGGAGTCACTACCTTTCACTACGCGATCCCAGTTGGCATCTATTCCGGGCATGTTGTCACGGTAGGTAGGTAGGCGAACGTTCACGCGTTGACGTGTTGCTGATGTTTGCTTCAGATGGGCTGTTATATTGAGTTGAGTGGATTTGATGTGTAGGGAATAAAGTAGGGGAGCAAAGAAAAGACCCCACATACCCTCAAAGGGATAGTTCAGACTAGTCTTGGGCGGTATTGATTTTTTAATATCGGTATTGATAACGTGTTAATTATCTCGATATTCGATATTACCGGTATTGACCACTAGATGGCGTGCAATCAGAGTTGGACATGTTCCACCAGTCACCTAGTTCTCAGAATTGATCCCACATATCCCAAAACTAAAGACTTATTTTTTACTTCTGTCCCTGACCATTAATCTTCTAGTTGTGTAGACTTGGGGCCAATTCACATGATGAATATTTTAACTCTTGAGAGTGTAAAAATGAAACCAAATGGACCCGCAAGGGTCCATTTGGTTTCATTTTTACGTTCTCAAGAGTTACATCTGGTTAAAAAACTTAGCTGGGGACCACCTGGAATCCTCTCAAGGACCACTGGAATAGAGTATAATGTCTGTATTTGACGATATTCGGTATTCGATATTTTTTATAGACCCAACGATATTACTCGGTATTGATTTCCAATATCGCGATAAACGGTAATACCGATATATTGCCCAAGACTAGTTCAGACCCTAACCCTAATCAGCCTAGATATACCGTCCAAAAAAATGCCAAGGAGATGTTGCTAATAATACAGCATTTTATGGAACACACATAAAAAATCACACCCATACCATTTTCGGTTACAGGACTTTAATTACACAAGTAAAGCATCAATAATAACATCAGTTGTTGTTGAAGTTGCAACAGACACGCAGCATGCATAAAGCTAAAGGTCTGACTCAGAGAGTTTTCTGTTTTCAGTGATGAAATGCAGTTGGTTTAGTTGTGACACTGCTGTAGTTAGTTAGTAGCAGTAGTAGTGTTTCAAATCATTTTAAATAGAAGCATATTATTTGCCCATGCCTAGATCCGTGCATGCAGTACCTCCTAATGACCTACCGATTTTGAAACATGCTTTAGTTACGTCATCTAGAATAGCGGTTTCTCATTGGCTGGATGTTTACAAAATAAATATTAGAAAGAAAGTTTACAGAAAAAGGTTTACAGCCATCACAATAACAGTAGTGGGGTTCCCCTTGGCAACCCCACTAAATAATATGGTCTTGACTTGTTTTCGCCTCGTGGTGGCCTTGGTCTTAAAAGAGAATTGCACACCAAACTTTTTTTTTTTTTTTTTTTTTTGCACTTAATTTGTTAGAAAAACGTGGTCCAGGTGTTATTTTGTGAAAACACTCCTTAATGCCTTTCCCCTCTCCCAAAATAGGCTTATAATGGGTCAAATGCAAGTTCACCTATATACATCGCTCCAAAATGCAATTTTCTGCTATATATTGTCTCCCCACCATGTCAGGAGTGTGTTAACACTCACACTTTCACTTTCACTTTTGGTACAGCAGTGATTCAGCTGTCTCAAAAGGTGGGGGCGTGGCACATGGTTTATGGCTGAACCACTGCTGAAACGAAAGTGAAAGTGAGTGTCAACACTCTACTGACATGGTAGAGAGAAAACTTGCATTTTGGAGCGATGGACTCGGTCTCGATCTCTACCCCATTAAGTGTTGGTCTCGGCCTCTGTCTCGACTGCCCCAGTGTCACGGTTGTCTCGATCTCGTCTTGATCTTGCTTTAGGTCAGCGGGGGGCAATTATTTTTCCCAAGGGGCCAAATGAGATACAGTACATAAAGGGCCAAGACTAAAGGCTGAACTAAAGTCTGCGTAATATTAATTTAATTTCAAGATAAAAGTAAGAGTAAGACCAACCATTTTGACACCAGGGCCCTCTATTTATTTATTCAGTATTTGAGCCATGGACCAACATTTGATGACATATTAGCCCCACAGACTCCAACTAAAACTAAAGATTTTTTTTTGCTTTTGTCCACAATTCCAGGCTGGATTTCACAAACAAAACAGGCAAACCTAGATCAAAAATGACCGTTCTTTTACATTCTCTGGCTAATTCAGATGAATATTTTAACTCTTGAGAGTGTAAACATGAAACCAAATGGACCCGCAAGGGTCCATTTGGTTTCATGTTTACGCTCTCAAAGAGTTACATCTGGTTAACCAACTTTCCCTATTTAACTGGAACTCTCTCAAGGACCACTGGTGGTCCCCCAGACCACTGGTTGAAAACCACAGTCCCCTTTCACGGGCCGGTCAGAGTCAGCCAAAGGGCCACATTTGTCCCCCGGGCCGCTTAATGCCCAGGTATGCTTCATGTCAGGAAAATTTAATTCAAAATCTGTCTGGAGCCGCATTTTATTTTTATTTATTTTTTCCTGAGAGTGTGCAAATGGAACCAAATGGACCCGCCAGGGTCCATTTGGTTCACATTTGGTCCTCAAAGAAAAATCATTAACATGGTGAAACACAACCTTTGTTCAGAAATGGAGTTTCTAAAAAAATAAAAGAGTTTTACAGAACTCCATTTCTAGTCCACATAACGTCTCTAAGGTATATTAATGACATAGTAAACTGAGTAAATCTTTGAAAATGGGTGGTTCAGATTGAAAGCTCCACCTCTGATAACTGCTGGGCTTTTTTGACATGGCCAAGTGCTACTTTAACTGGCAACTGTCAGACAGCGCAACACGTTTTGGGTGACTGAAATGTTTATATTATTTTGGTGTGGATCACCCCAGTGTGTGTATGTAATAATGCTACAGCCACTGAGCCACTAGGGCTGTGTTCTGGAGCCGCATGCGGCTCCTGAGCCGCAGGTTGCTGACCCCTGCTTTAGGTGGTCTTGACTATACAACACAAAACAAAACAGCATCTACTGTACCTGCGAACTGCCTGGCCTCGTCGCTGGGCACCGTGCGGACAGACTCCAGGTCGCTCTTGTTGCCCACCAGCATGACCACGATGTGGGGGTCCGCGTGGTCGTACAGCTCCTTCAGCCAGCGCTCGGCGCTCTCGTACGTCAGGTGTTTGGAGATGTCGTAGACCAGCAGAGCTCCCACCGCCCCTCTGTAATACCTGGAGACAGAGCACCACCACCAAGGTTATAATAGTCAACTAAAACTAACTAAAAAACAAAAACTACTACGGAACTACTACGGAAGCAGTGGTTTTCAACCTTTTTGATACCAGGGCCCACTATTTATTCAGGATTTGATGCCACGGACCACGAAAAAACTAAAGATTTATTTTTGCTTTTGTCCACAATTCCAGGCTGGATTTGGGAAACCAAACAGTCAAACATACAGATCATAAATGACCGTTAATCTTCTACATGCTCTAGTTGTGTAGGCTAATTCACATGATGAATTTGATTTCATGTTTACGCTCTCAAAGAGTTACATCTGGTTAACCGACTGTCCATCATTTCGCCTGGGGACCACTTGGAATCCTCTCAAGCAGGGACCACTGGTGGTCCTCGGACCACATGCAATACTTCCGTCCCTCAAATGAACAGTTTAGATCTGGTCACCCTAATGTAGAGCAGCAGCATATAGGGTACCGCAGTCCCGCCCACCCCTCGCCTGTTCCAGAAGTGAATTCCCCGTTCATTTTCCTCATAGACTTTTCAAAGAGTATTTATTTAAATACCTTTAAGCGTTGTACAAAGTTAAGTCAGGACAAGTGACAACAAACGCAATACTTTGGACCGAACAAATAATTACAAAGAAGAAAAACAACAACAACAACAACTACAACAAACATCTTTCTAACTATTTGTAGGGCTTGGCTTTAGTTTTAATGTGGCATGAAACGACTTTACTTTTGTTTTGAATAGCTATGAAGAAAACAAATTGGGAATTCACTTCTGGAACAGGTGTTGGGGGGGAATGACTGCAACGCTCCATAGAGAGTATAACATTTAAACAACAACCAAAAATAAAACAAAAAAACAACACTGCAAGCACAGGAACAAAGGAATAGAATAAAAGAGCCAACAAAGATCAATAGACCTTTAGGTAACCTTTAGGTTTCATGTTTACACTCTTAAGAGTTAAAATATTCATCAACTGAATTAACCCAAGTCTACACAATTAGAAAATGTAGAAGATTAATGGTCATTTTAATTTGTATGTTTGACTGTTTTGATTCCTGGTATTGTGGTCAAAGACAATGAAATCTTCAGTTTTGGAACCAAGTGGTGGTCCGTGGCTCAAATGCCCTGGTATGAATGGGCCCTGGTATGAAAAAAGGTTGAAAACCACTGCTTTAGGTGATATACAATACGATTAGTAACTTAGAAAGGTGCAAGGTGAGCCTGATCGTGCCGCAGTGGGGGGGATAACATTTTCCTTTGCCCAGTTTCGCTCTGGTTCTTTTACAGTATCAGTCCGTTCATGTGTCCGATTGTTGGGAGAAAGAAGCCGTTTTTTGGCAATCTATTTGCAGTTGCTGTGAGACTGCGAAAGCGTTTTCCATCGGGGCAACACATTGTTTTTGTTTTGTGCAGTTCTATTTTTCTTCCTTTCGACCTTATCTTGGCTGAACCGCCAAATGGTAATAGCTCTTTAAGTGCAGTATGGTGAAGATCAAGCCATCTCCTCCGATACACACGATGCGAGCAAATCTGCTTCTTTTCATGCGACGGTGTGTGTGTGTGTGTGTGTGTGTGTGTGTGTGTGTGTGTGTGTGTGTGTGTGTGTGTGTGTGTGTGTGTGTGTGTGTGTGTGTGTGCCTGTATATACCCTTATTCTTAAGACAGTCAGAGGAATTGCCAGCACTCACGGAAGGAAAAGGTCAAGTACTTTTCGTTTAATAGACACAAACAAACAACACATGCGTTTTGGGGATTACAGAGCCTGAAGGCTTTGTTTTTCCAAAGCGCGTACGTATGATGGTGTTCATTTGGCTGTGCTCCGCGCCTAATAAAAGCAAAATACCTGAAGGACACTTTCCATGAGCGCTGGCTTTGAACGCCAAAGAAGAAGAATCTCCCTAGACCGCCGATGTGTTCTCAATCTCTTGTATTCCCAGGCCCTCAAAAAACATAAAATGCCGAGAGCATCTCCTCGCATGATTGCGAAGACATTATGGAAATATAACTACTACATACCTGTAACCCAGGCTATATCTTTCTTTCTTTCTTTCTTTCTTTCTTTCTTTCTTTCTTTCTTTCTTTCTTTCTTTCTTTCTTTCTTTCTTTCTTTCTTTCTTTTTATTTGATGCCACAATTTTGTAACCCATTTTTCACCCAGTGACAATTCCTAATGTGATCCTGGGCTCTACACACCCTCCACCAACCTGGGGAGGCAGCAGACTGGGCTCATGCTTCCTTCAATGCATGAGGAGTCCAAGCTGCCTTCTTTTCACCTGACACGGTGGTTGGACATAGTGCAAGAAGAGGACCAGTTTTCAGTCCCCTCCATCAGGCGCCCCGGCTGGCCAGGGGGAGGCAGTTTAGAGCCCAGGATTACTGCATGTTTTTGTGAGGGTATCTACCCGCTATATATTTCTCATTTCCAGTAGAACGAGCATTTTCTTTTTCTTTGAGTTATGAGGTTTCCTCCGAGTCCAACTGTTACTATTCAAAGGACGCAATGCCAAAAATAGCAGATCTTGCATGCGCAAGAGCTGTTGCCCCCACTACCAGAATACGAATAAGCGGGAATAAGATGTCTGGATAGATGGATGCCAGTGTATGCATGTGTGCGTGCAAGTGCATGCGTCTACCGTAATTTCCGGACTATAAGCCGTTACTTTTTTCACATGCTTTTGACCCTGCGGCTTATACAACGGTGCGGCCAATCTATGGATTCAGGTGCGGCTTATAGTCCAGAAATTACGGTAGTTCACGTTTGTGTGAACATCATTCATTCAGAAACAACGTGGCTACGTAACAGGTGACGTAACAGGGAAATGCAAGTCAAGCAAGGCTCTTGCTGGACTGATTTGCGAAGTGACATTTCGGATGTGCGCAATACAGCGAATCAGACTGGAACCCAGGCTATATACTGTATTTCTCATTTTCTGGAAAAAAGGAACATTGTGAAGTTATGAGGTTTTCTTCAAGTCCAACTGTTAATATTCAAAGGGCACAATGCCAAAAAAGGAAGTCACTGATATCGCTCTGGAGAGGAAAGTCTGGAGCTCTCCGGTGGAGCCTTTATTGCCCCCAACCCCGGACTACGGATAAGCGGTTGAAAATGATGGATGGCTATCCCATATGGAAAAAAAACTTAATATGCAAACTCTTGAAAGTGCCACCTTTCATACAAGTCACTCTTTGCATGTCATGTATTATCCTTACAAATTACATAATTATATATGTTTCACGGTGTGTGTGTGTGTGTGTGTGTGTGTGTGTGTCTACTCACGCTGAGGTGATGGCTCTGTAGCGCTCCAGCCCCGCCGTGTCCCAGATCTGGGCCTTGATGGTGATGGTGTCCAGCTGCACGGTGCGCGTGCTGAACTCCACGCCGATGGTGGTGCGGCTGTCGTGGTTGAACTCGTTCTTGGTGTAGCGCGACAGCAGGTTGCTCTTCCCCACGCCGGACTCCCCGATCAGAACCACTGGGGTGACAAGGAGGGGAATAACAGACAGATTAGAAGATAATTCAGCACATGAGAAGTTGTCCTGGTGGCCCCATAGAGATGCGCAGTGACGTCACCGCCCCTGTTCCGGAAGTCTTTTCCCCATTCATTTTTCTCATAGACTTTTCGAAAAGAATTTATATCAAGACGATTACGCCGCGGACAAAGCCAACTCGAGTCGTGACGAATCATGATGACACACACAAACTTTTGGGACAATAAAATAATTTCTAAGATGAGGAAAATGAATGAGGAAAAGACTTCCGGAACAGGGGCGGTGACGTCACTGCGCATCTCTATAGGTCAGTACTCTTTACATTGGGTTCACAGTAAGTAAGTACATTTTATTTATAGAGCACATTTCAGAGGCATCATAGTCACAAAGTGCTTTACAAATGCAAAACATGTCAACACATAGTAACACTAATAGTAATAATCATAATAACAACAATATTAACAATAATAGTAAAAAAAATTGAAGTGGAACAATAAATCAATAAAAGGAAAACAGAGCAATCGACATCCGTAAAAATTAAGAAATTAATGCCATACAGCAGCGGTTTTCAACCTTTTTCATACCAGGGCCCACCATTTATTCAGCATTCGAGCCACGGACCACCACCATTTGATGACATTTTACCCCCAAAGACCTAAAACTAAAGAATCCTTTTGGTTTTGTTCACAATTCCAGGTTGGATTTTTGCAAACAAAACAGTGTAGATTTCTTAATTAAGTAGTGCTTCAGATCATGGATATTTTAACTCTTGAGAGTGTGAAAATGAAACCAAATGGACCCGCAAGGGTCCATTTGGTTTCATTTTCACACTCTCAAGAGTTACATCTGGTTAACCAACTTTCCATCATTTAGTCTGGGGACCACCTGGAACCCTCTCAAGGACCACTGGTGGTCCCCGAACCACCTGTTGAAAACCCCTGCCATACAGTACTGTCTACTGTATATCAGAAAGGCCTGAAGGCAGGTTTTTAAACCTTTGTGAAAAGGTCCACGGAAGTTCACGGTTGTTCCATAGCGTTGGGGGCGAAACTAGACAATGCTTGATCACCTTTAGTTTTCAGTTTTGTGGGTGGAATGATCAGTAAAACTTGTGATGAGGATCTGAGAGGCTTTGTCGGTATATATGGGTGGAGTAGTTCACAGATGTATAGACCTGCGCAGTGACGTCACCGCCCCGGTTCCGGAAGTCTTTTCCCCATTCATTTTTCTCATAGACTTTTCAAAAATAATTTATATCAAGACGATTACGCCGCGGCCAAAGCCAACTCAGGTCGTGACAAATCATGACAACAAACACAATATCGTCATATAATATATAATTGGGAAGAAGTAGAAAACGGCATGATACAAGACTTTTTGTTTCGTTTTTCATCTTAGAAATTATTTTATTGTCCCAAAAGTTTGTGTGTGTCATCATGATTCGTCACGACTCGAGTTGGCTGTGTCCGCGGCGTAATCGTCTTGATATAAATTATTTTCGGAAAGTCTATGAGAAAAATGAATTGGGAAAAGACTTCCGGAACCGGGGCGGTGACGTCACTGCGCATCTCTATTGGGGTGATTGGCCATGGAGGGTCCTGTGTGAGAATTTTGAAATGGATTCTCTTTGATCTGCTCTGTAATCTGGCAGCGGCATTTTGAATGCTGAGCATAGAAAACGGTAGTAAAGACATTTACTATCATAACTTTTCTGTGGGACGCCACCCAAAATCAGTGTAGTAGTTTGTAGTGGTACTTTTAGAAGTGGGGGGAGGCCTCTTAAAGGGGAATTCTACCCATTTTCAATTTTTTTTTCTGAGAGTGGACAAATGTGAACCAAATTTGGTTCCATTTGTCCACCCACTCTCAGAAAAATGAAACTCATTAGCATGGTGAAACACATCTTGATGTTGTCATCAGATGTATTTCACCATGCTAATGATTTTTTCAGACCTCCATTTCTAGGAAACACAGAATGGGGGAACTTTTTTATCATGTCCACACAAGATCTCTAAGGTATATTAATGACATAGTAAAATATTGAAAATGAGTGGAATTCCCCTTTAAGACACGTGCATGCACACTTGCGTTTGCATGTGCATTTGCGTGCACCTGCGCAACACACACAGACAAGCTATTAAAACAAGTAGAGCATAATGAGAAAGATTCTTTACAATGCCTAATTGTATCCATAAAAGTATGACAAGACAAAAAACATAGGCCTACTTTTGGTCCAAAAATATTTTAGATGTGTGAAGTGGGGGGATACCGTCCCCCCGTGCCCCCCCTACACCCCAGTCCAAAACACACGCTCCCATACTGAGGGTTTTATGGAGGTTGAGTTTAAGAATTTTTTACCAAGTCTGCCTTTACAGCATTTTGACCTGGATTTGACCTGGTTGAGGGAGCATGTTTTGGGGCAGCCATTCATAATAAGTCCGTCATCTTCGACTGGCATTTGATAGTAGTGTGCCGTCCTTTGGCCATCTCCAGTCACCAGCAGTGTGGTGTGGCGACATTCCTTGTCAATCTACCCAGCCTGCGTGGCTGTCACTCATAAGTCGCTGCGTGTCAGGCAGGCGACATACAAAATGGAACTTGCACTGCCTTCGACTTTCTTCTAACCCCCGCAATGACGCAACTGAGCATCAATCAAACCGAGTTCTACAAAAGTACTTTCACCCTAGTCTGACCCCACCATCCCTGCTTCTTTGTGTACCAGGAAACTAATTGTTATTATGCTGCTATTTAAAAGGCAGGATAAGTGGTTTTCTCTGGTTAAAGAATTGTTAAATAGCTACATTCTGAGCACTCATCATCAGAGAGCTAGGTTGCAATAGACCTGCACAGTGACGTCACTGCCCCCTGTTCCAGAAATGGATTCCCCATTCATTTTTCTCATAGACTTTTCGAAAATAATTTATATAAAGACGATTACGCCGCGGACAAAGCCAACTCGAGTCGTGACGAATCATGATGACACACACAAACTTTTGGGACAATCAAATCATTTCTAAGATGAAAAACGAAACAAAAAGTTTTGTATCATGCCGTTTTCTACTTCTTCCTAATTATATATTATATGACGATATTGTGTTTGTTGTCATGATTTGTCACGACCCGAGTTGGCTTTGGCCGCGGCGCAATCGTGTTTTTATTAACCATTTTCGAAAAGTCTATGAGGAAAATGAATGAGGAATCCACTAGTGGAACAGGGTCGGTGACGTCACTGCGCAGGTCTATAGGAGAGATCACAAAGGCTATGCACTTAAAAATAAAACACCTGCTGCTTTCTTTTGTGATATTTCTATAACATTGCAGTCTGGTCATGGTTAATTTCTCAATAGTGTCCCTCTAATCTCTCTAACCCAGTGGTTTTCAACCAGTGGTCCGGGGACCACCAGCGGTCCTTGAAAGGGTTCCAGGTGGTCCCCAGGCTACATGAGGGACAGTTGGGTAACTGGGTGTAACTCTTGAAAGCGTAAACACGAAACCAAATGGACCCTTGCGGGTCCATTTGGTTTCGTGTTTACGCTCTCAAGAGTTAAAATATTCATCATTAGCCCAAGTCTGTACACAACTAGAGTTTGCCAGTTTTATTTCCCAAATCCATGTCGTCAAATGGTGGTCTGTGGCTCAAATGCTGAATAAATAGTGGGCCCTGGTATCAAAAAGGTTGAAAATCACTGCTCTAAGCGACCCAGTGTGGGGTTGGAGTTGAGGGGGAGGAAGAGAGAGAGAACAATAATATGTTTTATTAAAATAAAATTGCAGTTCTCAATGACCCCTGAAGAGAGTTAAAAGCATTTCCTACTGGGTATAATTCAAAATGGGAGCTCTAAAGAACAGAGTTCACACATCACATACCACATTGTTATGTGCAATGACCTTCACCGTATGTATTAGGTTGTTATAGTAGTAGTACTGTAGGGGCTCCATTTTCGTCACACGCTAAACCCCTTATTCCAAACCCCTTATTCCTTTACTATTTTGAAAAACTTTTTTGGAATAGTTCAAAGTGTCAATCTATCTACACGTTGTGAACTTGTAGACTGGCCATTTTAACTTTTGAAAAACGTTTTTTTACTCTCACAAGACGCTCACAAGTAAAAAAAAAATGTGGGCACACCTGTCCTATAGGCATAATATGCAAAGTACCAACCCAGGTACTGTATCTTGGATAACATTTTTATGTATACTTAGGTACCAGTTCATGCAGACCTATAGCTTTTTTCATGTGCACCGTTTAATTTGATTTTCTATGGTTATCATCTTAACTACTTTGTATGCATGATGTATTACGCTGTTTTATTATTTTTCTTCATGCTTAATGTAAGCCGCTCTGGATTAGTGTCTCCTCAATGCCTATATTGTAAAATGTAAGGACTCTCCATGTCTCTCCCACTCTTCATCAATAAGCATTTTCAGGAGGAAAGGATCAGAATCAATGAGACAGACAAAAATTGAGTGGAAAGTGGAACACTGTATAAAAAAAAATCATGAAGCCTTAAACTGCTTGCCCTACCTTTAAATCTACCCTTTTTTCCCTCCGTTTGCACAGTGTGCGTCTCTTAAGCAACAGTTCAACAAAAGGCTGTGGCATGGCAGTCACGCATTGTTGCTGCGGGTGATGTGTGAATGCAGCATTATTATAGGAATGCATGGAATGATCAGGGTGCAATGATAAAGGCATAGCCTATAGACGACATAACATACAGTTACATTACTGTATAGTCATAATAGGGAAGAACACGTGCGCACCACACACACACACCAGTGTTGCCAACTTGGTGCATTTGACGCTATATTTTGCTTTTACACACACACACACCCCAGCGCCAAAATGAGTGAAAAACTTCTGGCGGAAAATCTAGTGCTTTTTTGCTGATGAGTTGGGGTGAAATTGGTTGACAGGCGGACGAGAAAAAAAGAACCTAGTTTTTCACCATTTTTCCTCCTACGATCTGAAGCTCTTGAGATTGTAAAGTGTTCCATTTGACGCTCTTAAGAGTTAAACATGAATTCCTTAATTTTCAAGAATCTACACATTTAGAAAATGTAGAAGATTTTTTGACCAACATTTTGCCAGTTATTTATCCTAAATTAGTCCGAGAGACAAATGGTGATCCCTCTGTGGCAAAAATGCAGAATAAATAGTGGGCCCTGGTATGGAAATGGTTGAAAACCACTGCTCTAGTGCATTTTGGCATTTGGCAACACACACACACACACACACACACACACACACACACACACACACACACACACACACACACACACACACACACACACACACACACACACACACACACACACACACACACACACACAGTCCCATACAAACAGAACATAACACAGTGACAGAGTACACACATTCATATTCACACCCACATATTGGGTCAAAGATCAAGCAAGGCACGCTGCCAAAGCCAAACAGAGAGAGGGGGAGAGAGAGAGAGAGAGAGAGAGAGAGAGAGAGAGAGAGAGAGAGAGAGAGAGAGAGAGCTGTGCCACTTCCTCGTTTCCTTCCACAGCCACTTGGTCTTCCTTTGTTTATGCTTTCATGGAAATGAGTCAAGTGCCAACTGCACAGCAGAGCAGAGGAGCTCTAATGGCAGCTTTAGCAGGTGGCAGTAGACTGGCAGTGCCACCACCAGTGCGCCTGTTATGTCTGTTTATGTGCCTGTCTGTGCTGTGCGCTCCCATTCACAGCCAGCCAGACACTAACCTCTCCACCTCATATCAGTCAGACACGCGCACACACTGAATCAGCCTTGATTTAATAAATCAGACAGAGACATCTAGTAGGAGGAGTTGCGACATTGAGGGGGTCAGGAATCCGAGCGCTCGAGCTGCTGTTCACGTAGCCTGAATAGGGGACAAACTGCAGTTGCAAACGCGCTGTTTTCAGAGCTATTTTAAGCAGCAACCTGACAACTGTTTATTTTGTTTATTTATTATTTTTTAAGTGAGACGTTAGTTGTTACTTAAACTCTCTGTGGTGTTTATGCTGCACTATTACTACAAAACGACCTAAAATATATGGATATATTTAAAGCTGTGTTGTTGTTGCCTGAGTCCGCTGCATTCCTGCCATCCGGTCCAGGACTTGTCCCTTTTGGTCGCCCACCATTCTCAATAGAAGTCCATGTTGAACAGGCGCCATTGGACCGGCCCCATGAAGCGAACGGAGTTAGCGTAAACGCTGTCTCCACTAGTCCTCTGTTCATATGGTTCATATAAAGTTACGCGCAGCCCAGAGCCATGGAGTATAGACACAGAGATACGACAACTCCGTCCACTTCATGGGGCCAGTCCAATGGCGGCTCTTCTACTTAAACTTGAATAGAGAATGGGGACAACAAATAGGGGCAAGAACTGGACTTGAAGTAGTCAGAAATGCAGTGGACTCAGGCAACAGCCCAGCGTTAATAAAGATCTTAAATCGCTTTATTTTCGGTTTTAGTAATAGTACAACATTGTACAACAATATTGCATAGTAATGAAAACAATTCTAATGAAAGCCATTGTTACTGTACCGTTGACATGTTGAACACATGCCCAAATAGCTCTTATTTGCGCCTCCCTCAATGAAAACAATTCGGGCTGCATAAACAGCGCTCGAGCGCTCAGTTTCTGCCCTCTCAATGTCGCAACTCTTCTACTCTCTGCTCTGGCGCGGCCCGGGTGTACGTGCGCCATCATGACCAGCGCTGCGTTTATCCGGGTGACCGGATAGTTGTTGTTGTTTTTTTCGGGCTTTTCGAGAACTCACCTTTGAAGACGAAGTTGTAGGCCTCGTCAGACCCCATGGTGGTGGTGGTTTCGGTGTCCGGCCGATTTTTAAGGCGATCACCAAAGTGCCAGTCCTTCCCCTCACAACATTTACATTAGATCCCAACCAGCGAAATCAACTAAACCTGAAAAAGACCTTTTTCTTATTTTCCTTCCTCCCCGTCCCCGCCTGTGTCGTCTCCTCTGGACTGTCTGTCTGACTCTCTGTCTGTCTGACAAGAAGTCACCGGAATGAATGAGGCAATAAAGGTGAGCTCGACACGGAAGGACAGCAGAACAGGTTCCTCTTTATGTGTTATAATAGGGGCAGGTAGTGTCCCAGTTGCTGCTGCTGGTTGTCAGACAGTGACACGTACAGGGCAGCAGAACTGCTGCTGTCGCCTGGCTGCCGGGTACAATGCTATCCCCAGTCAGTCACTATCAGCTGACCTGCTGTAGTGCTGCTGGTGGGTGTGGTGTATTCTTGTACCTGTTCCACCTGCTCCTGTCTCTTTCTCGGGTGGGAGGAGAGAGAGAGAGACCGCAGGACAGGTAGAACAGGTAAAACCACTATCATAAGGCTAGTGTGCACAACTACACCCCCAGCCTCACCTCTAGGGCTCTGGTTTCATCCAGGGGACAAATTAGGCCAATGTTTGGGGCCGTAGTAGCCCCCAGGGGCTCTCAAAGGCATTTTTTTCAGTGATTTGATGATGTACTAGGTTTGATGCACATACATTTGTCCCCCTTCTGAAAATATATAGTTCCAGGGAAAATATGTACTTCTTGGAGGTCAATTTTGTCCATGGGACTCAAATGTCCCCTGGAACTAAATTTTTGTCCCTGGAACTATAAGGGCGTGTTCAGAAATTGGCCACTGCTCCACTGCGGTTTTCCGAATGCGCAAAAAAAAGAATTCCCTGGAACTAAAATTTTGTCCCTGGAACTAAAACTACATTGTACATTGAGCTACAATTTAGTCATCGGAACTAAAACGTTCCCTGGAACTAAAACTTTGTCCCTGAAAAAAAGGAACAATAATTTCCCTGGAACTAAAATTTTGTCATTGGAGCTAAAAAAAAAAGTCCCTGGAAGAAAAAAAAAATCTCCCTCTAACTAAAATTAGCCCTAAATTCTCACTAAAATATAAGTGCCAGTAACATTTCCACAATATATTTCAATAATATCAGACCTAGTTCAAGCTCATAGTGCGCCACTCGTGGTGCGATATACAGTATGAGCCTGTAGATCTGCTAATTTTAATAACTAAAACACACATTCTAATTTTTATTTTGATATTATATTATAATATTTAATATTCCATCCCTGGTTTCATCACAGGACGATGATTTCTGCTCCCCCGTTTCTCTTTCTGTATTGGTGGGAAAAAAATATAAATAAACTCTGTTACTCCCACCATCCACACCCCCCACTCCCATCCCCTTCTCTCTGCATGTCCATTTGTTTTTCCGGTTGTTTTGTTGGGGAGGTTGCGAGTGCGTATCACCTAACAGGTGTATCCAGGAACTGAAGGATTAACTACACGTCTACGCCTACCCGAAAGCATATCTATTACGCGAGGCCACTCCCTCCAAACCTCTAAGATTCAACCCCATATATTCCTCACACTAGCAGCAGCAGCAACCGGGCGGATGTAACATTTCCCAATTGTGGGGGCAGGAGACAATGGTATGGGTGCGACTTCATCGATGAAGTCGCACCCATACCATTTCCTGTTACAGGACTTTTATTAGTCAAGTGAAGCATCAATAATAACATCAGTTGTTGTTGAAGTTGCAACAGACGCGCAGCATGCATACAGCTAAAGGTCTGACTCAGAGTTTTCTGTTTTCAATGATGAAATGCTGCTGGTTTAGTGGTGATACAGTTAGTAGTAGTAGTGTTTCACATCATTTTTAAATATAAGCACTTTAATTTGCCATCGTGTTTGGTAGGGCAGTCTGGGCATTTAGGGGGGCATTGCCCCCCCCCATGCCTAGATCCGCCCCTGAGCAGCAACATTCCAAGTTGGCATAGGAACACACCAATGTTATCCTCAAACAGAAGGAGAATCCATGCAGGATGAAATGAATGGAAATATACAGGTGACGACACCAAGACATCACAGGACTCATGTCTTTGGTGTTATCACCTCTAGATCTTGTTCCAGATCCAGTTTTGTGTTTCAGTGTTTCCTAGAAATGAAGGTCTGAAAAAAATCATTAACATGGTAATGATTTTTCTTTTAGGACCTATTTTCCTGAGAGTGTACACATGGAACCAAATGGATCTGTCTAATAGGGTCTATTTGGTTCCATTTGCACGCTCTCAAAAAGTCTTGAAAATGGGTGGAATTCTCCTTTAAAAAAATATTCCTGGTTAATAACACAAATGCTGTGTGCCTTAAAACACTAGAACTTGCCTTCCATCATTAAACGTAAAGATTAAAAACAAATTCAATATTGGGTTTCCTTCATAAACAGAGCATCTTTCACTCCTCAACTCACTGCTCCTGTCGCTGCTTGATGATGTCATACTGTACATCCACGTGCAGGTTTAGTCCTATGGAGTATATGGAATGTAGATGCTATTAAAAATGTAAAACTATTGCTTTGGTGCTCATATTAAATTTAGACAGTATTTGTTTGCATACTGTATGTACTGTATGTACGGGAACATCTTAGGCTGTTTTAACTTTTATTGAATAAAAGCAGGTGTACATGCTATGAGGCGTGTACACTTGCTTTTGGGGGAAATTGTGACAACACAGAGCAAATCTTTAAATATACTGTATGTTCTTTCAATCAGAGCAAATGTTTTTTTAGAATCTAGTGTCAGGGGTTACTGAACAAACAGAATAAATAATATGCCATTTTCACCAAAAAATGTCACATATCCCACCTTCTCTCCAAGACATATTCTTTGAAATAACATGGGTGATGTAGGTGCAAGAAAAAGTTAGTTAGCGAGTGTTTGTTCATTAATTAACCAGGCTTTCACTGTCAATATACAGCCACCACTTATGTAGATAAGATAAGTGGGTCACCCTTTTAACCCAATTAAAAAACAGAATAATTTATCTGCTTTTATTTTACTGTGCCAATTCCAATTTGGTCTGCCAATTTTCATCGGAATTTTGTCTGCCAATTTCCATCCGTCACTTCCACAAGTAATTACAAGTAATGCATTCTGAAAGCTTGGTGTAATCACGAAGAAACCCCTCTCTCTCACACACTACAAATTGGCCAAACATTCATGACCCACAGTGTCATTTGGTTTCCCTCGTAATGGGCTTCGCATCAAAAGTGAAATGCCTCTTTGAAACACGGCGCTGCAAAAATCAAGATGGGGAAATTAACATTGCTCTGGATAATTGGTTTTCAGGAAGAGAAGAAACCAAAGCACCAAACCAAAAACGGCTAGGATTGAGATCATTTAGGATTTTTAATGAATGCTTGGTTGGTTCCCTCTAAGGCTAAGTGGTCCGATTCCACCCGAGAAGGCTTTCTTAGCTATATTGAAAGTTGTTTTATTTCGCAAAATGAGCTCCAAAATGCAATTGTTTTGCTATATATTCTCTCTCCACCATGTCAATAGTTTCACTTTTGGTTCAGAAGTGTTTCAGCCGTTTTGCTGAACCAAAAGTGAAAGCGTGAGTGTCAACACACTACCGACATGGTGGAGAGGGGATATACTGTATAGCAAAGAATCCCATTTTAGTGTTTGTTGGGGTAGTGGAAACAGCCACAAAGGAGTTGTTTCTCTCTTCCTCTTTTCTTTTCTTTTGTTTTTCCCCTTCTTTTTCACAAATCACTTAAAAAAAATTGACATCTAGAAGGACCTGTCAACTCACACCCCTAATGAAACATTTTTAAGATTGTTTGTGCACAAACATCAGCATTAAAAATGACTACCAATTCCATCCTCCATTTCCAATTCCAGGCGTGTTTGCCTTATGTCTTAGTAATGCTAGCGCCACTATTCCAATTCATTTTTAAACAAATGTCAGTTTGGTGAAATATGAAGTATTTCCGGTCATTTTTGGAGGTCACTGGGGTCATGCATTAAAGGTAAATTAAGCCAAAAACCTAATGCATTTGTATTGTTGACCCATTTCTTGTTCATTTTTAACCCTTCTATCATGTTTTTTGTGTCCATATCACTACACAAAGTTCCATGTGATAGGGTGTTAAAAAATGAACAAAGGATGGGCTAATATTTAAGAAATAGGTGGCTAATATTTAAGAAATAGGTCAACAATACACATGCCAATTACGGGTTGTTTTTTTCTTTTGCTTTACTTTTAACGTTTGGGCCTCAGTGACCCCTAGAAAATGACCAGAACTACTTAATATTCACTAAAACCGGAGCAGAACTCCCACCATGGGACTATGGCAACAAATGAATACAGTCGACACCACTATAGTGGTATTAATGGCGCGTATTTCATACAACTTAAGTTTGAAAAATCTGAACCACCCCTTCAAATGTACAAATGGAACCAAATGGGCCCCAGCAGATCCATTCGGTTATGATGGTCTTTGAAATTTGTTTAAGAGCTACCACAGCATTAAAACCAATTTCTGGAAAAACAGTTCCAAAGGCCTAGTACTCACACCGCCGTTTCTCTTCCCGCAAAAACGATGAATGAACCGACACCGAGCAAACCGTCTCTTTTTGACCAAGTTTTGTTTTATTCTTTTAGTACAGTACTGTTAAAAGTTAGTTCCAACATGTTGAATTGGGAGATGGATCTTTATCTTTTTTTGTTTTGTTTTTAATTCCAGCTGCGGTCGATAGACAAAGCAAAGCTATAGAGCCCCTTGCCAAGGTTACCACAACTACAATGCTGAGATTTTCAAAAGCAAGAGAAAGGGGGAAAAAAAAAAAACATCAACAACCTAAAATTATTATTATTATTTTTTACAGGTGCATGATCTGTTAGGACCACGCCAGCAGAACAATGAAAAGCCTCGTCATTGATGCGTTAATGATTTTCCAAATTTAATTTGAATCTTTTTTTTCCTTCCTTTTCTGATACGAGACAATCTAGGTACTACGTCGCCCCCCCTCAAAAAAAAAAAAAAAAAAAAAGAAGAAAACCTATTAAAATAGATAAACAATCAGATAAAAGAAGAAAAGGAAAGCTCATTTGTTTTTCTTCATTATTATTTTTTTTTTATTCCATGAATTCTGCCCTGCATCTTCTGCTTTGAAAAGGAGGTGGTGGTGATGGTGGGCGGACCGCGTTGTCTGGTTAACTGATTTATGGAGGCAAAGAAAAGTAGAAAGGGGGTGGGGGCTCGGATCGATGCTTGCTGGGCCTCATTGCCAATAGCAGGAGGGGGTGAATATCTGTCCAGGTGGGAGGGGAGGGGAGTTAATTCGATGAAGAGTGCTCTTATAGGGCATGAGAGCACGGAAGGCACAGTTAGTAGTGCCTCGAGAGAGAAGAAAAAAAAAAAAAGAATGAGAGAGAACGAAAGAGGGAGAAAGAAAAGAAAAAGAGAGAGCTCTCGCGGCTTTGAGTGGACTCCCTTATCTTGGAATGACAAATCGCAAAACTTTTTATAGGGAAGCGAGGGGGATGGGGGGGGCAGAGAGAGAGGACAAGCTCCTCGAGCACTTTGCAATAAATAGTGAGGGGTTTGTCGCCGGGGGGGCAGGAACCTGCAAGGTGTGTGTGTGTGGGGGGGGGACCATTAGGTGGGTTAAAGGGGCTGTCTTCTTTCTTCGTAAGCTACTGTGAAACCAGGTCTTATTCACAAGGAACGCCCCCCCCCCCAAAAAAAAAATCCATTGTCCGAAAAGTGAAACACGCATCGCATCGCAATCTCCAACCCCTCTAAAAAACATCTTCATCCGTGATCGGCGGTAATGGGGGAGCGGCGCATTCCATTCGGAGGAGAAAGCGGTGAATGAAGTTGACGGTTGGGAGGGGACTTTTCCCCTCTCTTCTGCTGCTTTTTTCCCCTGAAACACTCGGGGGTAGGTGGGAGGTGGGGGTTGGGGAGGGGGACGAGCGGTTCAGTCCAACTCTGCGACATGTCGTCGTTGCCGTGGTGTGGCAGAGATCTCTGTAGATGACGCCGACTCGAGATGAGAAAAACTAACAACATAAAACAAACAGGCAGGCAGCGGGGGCAGAGAGAGGGGTGGGTGGGGGTTGCGATGTAAGAGAGGAAGAAGAAGAAGCCGTAGTAGAATTTTTGGGAAGGGGGGGGTCATACACATCATCCTGCAGGAAGATTCTTCTTCTACGTCTTCTGTCAGTTTTTGGGATCGATCGATTCTTTTTTTCGGTTCGATGAGAGAAGATGCCGCGTGTGGGTTTTTTAGATGATGAGTGTTGTGTGTGTGTGTGGATGAATGTAGGTTGTGTGTGTGTGTGTTGCTTTATGTCTTTATGAGGGCTGGGAGCCAAGCAGTCTCTCGATAGCGGCGTTGATGTCTCCTCCGGTGGCGATGAGGGCTTGCAGGTTGGCCTCGCGGTTGATGAAACCCATGGCGTTGAGCTGGTCCAGCTGGGACTGGAAGCGGACCTCCGGGGTCTGGGTCTGGTAGGGAGGAGGAGGGGGAAGGGTTACAATGTGACACACTGCAGTGAACGAGAACCATGGACCATGATGACCACGCTTTTAAGAGTACCGTAATTTCCGGACTATAAGCCACTACTTTTTTCACATGCTTTGGACCCTGCGGCTTATACAACGGTGCGGCCAATCTATGGATTTTTACAGGTGGCTTTTTTTTTAACAGGGGTTTTCAACGGGTGGTCCCGGGACTACCAGTGGTCCCTGAGAGGGTTCCAGGTGGGCCCTCCAGAGTAAATGATGGAAAGTTGGTTAACCAGGTGTAACTCTTTGAGAGCGTAAAAATGAAACCAAATGGACCCGCAAGGGTCCATAATAATTAAAAATAGAGGGGGAGAATTGGAAGGTTTTCCTGTATATGCCATTACTTACGTTTGACAACACTATTTGAGGTTTGAGTTGACAGTTTGTGATGTTGAGTTTACTTTCTTGCACCCAAAACTAAGAACGTTCACGTTTTTGTCCACAATTGGGAAAGAGAACTGGCAAAACTGGCAAAACTGGCAAACCAACAATTATTCTCCATTTTCTAATCATGTGGACGCTTGAAAATTATGTATTTCAGATGTTTAAAGGTATTGTAACTCTTGAGAGCGTTAAATGGACCCGTAAGGGTCCATTCATTTTAACGCTCTCAAGAGTTACAGATCTATGAGGGTCCAAGGGCTGAGGGGGGGACTGTCATGTGACCTACCTGCACGCACGGCCTGCGTGATCTACTGGTAGATCACGATCTACCTTTTGGGGCGTCCCTGATTTAGACTCACACAACACAGAGCGCTCACACATGCTTTTACTTTCAACAGACAACCTAAAAAACAAGCCGTGAGTGCAGAGAGGAAGAGAGAGTGAGAGAGAGAGAAAAAACAACAAAGATGTCTGAAGCAACGTGTGTTGTGTATATATATTAGTACGTACCGGCCCACCCCCTACTCCCCCTCCCCCGGCGAACATCTGGAGCATCTGCTGCATGAGCTGCTGCTGGGCGGCGCTGGTCCCGGCCGGCGCGCTGGGCGAGGGAGCCGCGTTCTCTGGGGCCACGCCGCCGCTGCCCACGCCGCCGCCCGCGGGCATGGTGGAGGTGGGGGTGGTGGGCATGCCGGGGATTCCGCCGGGCATGCCGGGGATCCCGCCGGGGATCCCGCCGGGTACGAGACTGACGGGGAGACACAGAGAGAGAGAGAAATAGTAGAACATCTAGTTCAGTGATTTTCAACCAATAGTCCTTGAAGGGGGGGATTCCAGGTGGTCCCCGAGCCAAAGGATGGGGGAGTTTTGTTACGAAATGGACCCTTATTAGTTCTTTAAAGGTAGGGGAAGTGATTTCACTTTTGTCAGATATCACCCAAAAAAAATAATTCTGTTAAAATGCTCTATTATAAGGTGTGCAGACCATATATGGAGTTTCCCCCTCCCCCACGTTAGCAGAGGAGCTAATAAAAGTTCCCCAGGTGGAGGGTGAATTCTCCTCCAATCAGGATGGAGCAGCAGGTTCACATAGTGTAGCTACTCTTGGGCGCCCCTAGTGCACCAGGCTGGTACTACACCATGAATTTCAAATCACTTACCCTACCTTTAACTTTTTGAGAGCGTAAAATGAAACAATCAACAATCAGTCCATTTGGTCTCATTTTATGCTTTCAATCAAGAGTTAAGATCATTGTTCGACATCTGCATTACTTAAAGGGGAACTCCACCCATTTTCAACATTTTAATATGTCATTAATATACCTTAGAGATGTTGTTTGGACATGATTAAAAAGTTCCCCCAATTCTGTATTTCCTAAAAATGGACATTGTTTTTACTTTGATGCTGCAGCTGTTTCCCTGCAGACAGACACTTGCTTCTGTTGTTGTTGTCAACTAATCATAAAAACAAAACATTTCGTCAGGCTCAGGAAAGGCGGCGCTAATTTGTGAGGGGGAGAGGGAGTTGCGTGGGGAGAAGCAGCGTTTTAGCCAATCGCAGCAGACCAGTCTCAAGCAAGTTTCCCTAATGAGCCAACAGAGAGCCAATAGAATGGCTGAAAACCACTGATATCTACGTACATCACTGGTTCTCCCCAATCTGGAAATCATCTGCAGTAAAAAAAAGAAAAGACACCTCCCTCTGCCTATAGAATGAGTCTCAAGGGGATGTTGGTCCGTACCAGGGGCGGATCTAGGCATAGGCATGCGGGGGGCAATGCCCCCCTAAATGCCCAGTCTGCCCCACCAAACATGATATGTCAGTGCTTATATTTAAAAGTATTTGAAACACTACCGAAAATGGTAAGGAGGCGGCTTCATCGCCCGTGACGCTTCGCGCCACGGGCGATGAAGCTGCCCCCTTACCATTTTCTTCTGCCCCCCCAATTTGGGAAATGTTACATCCGCCCCTGGTCCGTACACAGCCCTCCTAGTCCAGCGGGGGCACTTATGTTTTCTGTTCCACTAATCCCCCCCAATGTATGCACTTGTTCTGTAGCGCGGCTTGGAATGTGGTTTTGGGAGATTACTGGTTCTCAAACCTTTGTGACAAGGCAAACAGGCCTAGGAATAGTCAAATCTTACATGCTGTCGACTGAATCGAAAACATTGATTAAAAATATGACCGACACCAAATACAAATGTATATAAGAAAAAAATATGACAAAACTTTTGAGATCAAAATTAACCGTCAAGGCAAACACTGGAGCCCACTTTGAAAAGCACTGATCTACCTCGAGAGGGTTCCAGGTGTTCCGTAGCTAAATGAGGGACATTTGGTAACCAAATGGACCCTTATCGATCTGTAAACATCGGAATTACTTAGTTTTCAAGAATGTACACATTTAGAAAATGTAAAAATGCTATTTAGACCAGTGTTTTGCCAGTTATCTCTCGTAAATTATGGACAGAAACTTGAAAATCCGTGCCTTTGGCCTCAAAAGATTAAACATAAAAGGTCTGTGGCTAAAATGTTGAATAAATAGTGGGCCCCGGTGTGAAAAAGGTTGAAAACCCATGATCTACCTGATGACGGGCCAGAGTGAGTATGTGTGTGTGTGTGTGTGTGTGTGTGTGTGTGTGTGTGTGTGTGTGTGTGTGTGTGTGTGTGTGTGTGTGTGTGTGTGTGTACCTGGGCATAAGTCCCGGTGCCTCTGTCTGCAGCGTCTGCAGGCCTTGCTGGATCTGCATGAGAGCCTGCATGGCCCGGGGGTTGGTCATTACCGACAGCGCCTCTGGGTTCTGCATCTGGGAAGAAAAAAAAGCCACAGAAAGATCTGCATTATGATCAAGAATTGTTTTTCTTCCATGTCGAAAGACATTTCAGCTGGATATGTTAGACCAGGGGTGCCCAAAAGGTAGATTGTGATCAACCGGTAGATCACACAGACCATGCAGGTAGATCACTTGACAGTCCCCCCCAGCACTTGGACCTTTATAGATCTGTAACTCTTGAGAGCGTTAAAATGAAACCAAATGGACCCTTACGGGTCATTTTAACGATCTCAAGAGTTAGTAGTCATCTGAATTACTTAATTTTCAAGAGTCCACACAACACTGTCAACTCAAACCTCAAATACTGTTTCTAAACGTCAGTAGTAGCATATACAAGAAAACCTTCCAATTCGCCCCGTCTATTTTTCATTATAAGTGCATTATTCTTAAACACTATAACAGTAAGTAACACCATCACCCCTATTTCAAAGTCAAACTTTCTAGGGGGCCTTGAAATGGATTTGGAACAATCACATTTATGATGTGTAGATCAAAAGTCAAGTCAAAAAAGTGTGGGCACCCCTGTCTTAGACATTATCTCCTGGATTGAGAACCGGAAGAAAAAAAATCAAGAACTTTAGTCCACAATTTGATAGGAATTTGTCTTGGTTCATGCTCAACATACATACACACATACATACAGACACACACACACACAAGTGGACACAAAGAATACAATACAACAGCCGTGTAGAGTACTAGAGTTAGGGTCAGTTATGAGGCGTAAAACAACCTTGTTTTCGACCAAAATCTCAAATTGGTAAAAGTTTTTCATTTCCATTTAAAATGTAAGTAAACGGAGGGGAGTGTAATGTTGCCCTGAATTGCCTTTACACAATACCACATGTATAGAATGGTGTGTGTGTGCCTGCATGCTAAAACAGGGAAAGGCATAATCTAGTAAGCTTATAATAAATATGGTTTCTATGGTGAGTGTATCTATGCAAGTCTTTGATCTGCGTACAATCCATCTGCAACTGTGTGTGTGTGTGTGTGTGTGTGTGTGTGTGTGTGTGTGTGTGTGTGTGTGTGTGTGTGTGTGTGTGTGCCTGTTCATGCACAAATCAAAGTTATCTACAAGTTCATCCTTGGATCATTAAGTTAGATCAGGGGTGGATGTAACATTTCCCAATTGAGGGGCAGGAGAAAATGGTATGGGGGCGATGAAGCCGCACCCATACCGGTTACAGGACTTTTCGGTTACAGGACTTTTATTAGGCAAGTATAAGCATCAATGATAACATCAGTTGTTGTTGAAGTTGCAACAGACAGCTTTATGCAGCATGCATAAAGCTAAAGGTCTGACTCAGAGAGTTTTCTGTTTTCAATGATGAAATGCTGTTGGTTTAGTGGTGCCACAATTGTAGTTAGTAGCAATAGTAATGTTTCAAATCATTTTAATTACGCATCAGCACTTTCATTTGAAATATCTTTGAAATTTGGGTGTCCGCATGCCATCATGTTTTGGTGGGGCAGTCGAGGCATTTAGGGGGGCATTGCCCCCCCATGCTCATGCCTAGATCCAGCCCTGAGTCAGATTCTGAGACGTTCCACGGGCCTGATGTCGGATGTATTTAAACGCACAGTGCGTTTTACAAATACCTGTTGCAGAAAAACAGGCAGCTGGGATCTGAACTGCTCCTGCAGCTGTGGGTTTCCGGCGAACAAGGGGTTATTCATCAATACCTGCGTGAGACGGAAAGACGGAGAGAGACAGATGGACAATCGGTTAATAGTTGACTTATGAAAAGTCAAAGTCAATACAGAACATCCAGAGGAAAAAGGAGGCAAGTATAGGCAGACACTTGAGTGTTGGCTATTCAGTTGTGAGGGTCGAAGTTGGCTTCAGAGTAAGTAACTAATCACGGATAATACCATCCTGAAGCCCTGAAGGAAGTTAATAGTACACTAACTATACTCTATTTACATTCCCAATGGAGTTGATCTCAGGACGCATTCACACCAGAAAGAGTTCCTGCGATTAAAACGAATGCTGCCACATATTGTCGGAAAGTGCACTTTGTTTAGCAGATGTTTGTGCATCGAAGAACCACATTCTGCTCCTTGCAAAGACGTTGGTTTCGCTTCGCTTCAAAGTGCAGCAGAGCGCGGATCGCTGCAGGTGTGAATGCAATTGCATTAAACGTATGGAGTGAATATACCATTGTGGGAAGACGAAGAAGTTATTTTTTGGCACACAAACTTATATATTACTTATATATCACTATGTAGTCTATGTTGATAAAGGTCTATGCTGCATTTCCAATTGGTGCGGATGACAAGATAGTGTAGTGTGAAAGTACAGTAGTAGTGTAAACGCAAACCGCAGCAGATTAAATATGCAAAAACCATAACATCTACACCCACTGCCATCGACTGTACTGAAGTATTAGGTGAGAATTCGAGACCGAGAAGGATCAAGGACCAATCTAATGCATGGCAGGGGTAGACACGACTGCATTGTTTGCTAGGAGATCGTGCTGCAGCTCTATGTGAAGCTTAAGACACAGTCCAGAAGCCGCTGCTCTGTGTGTAGCAGTAGTGTCCAGACTGCTGCTCAGCGTCTGGGGTTTATTGAGCCGCTGGCACAGCAGCAGCAGCAGCAGCCAGAGCCCCAGATCTACTCCTTCATTACAATTCATTGGAAACCTGCAGCAGCAGCAGTAGCTCCACAACATCAATCTGTCCTCATGCACAGAAGTGGAACGGAATAACAAGGGAGTTCTGTTGGGAGGAGAAGACTACCCAGCAGGGGCGGATCTAGGCATGGGCATGGGGGGGCAATGCCCCCCTAAATGCCCAGACTGCCCCACCAAACACGATAATGGCAAATTAAAGTGCTTATATTTAAAATGATGTGAAACACTACTATACTGCTACTACAGCTGTGTCACCACTAAACCAACAGCATTTCATCATTGAAAACAGAAAACTCTCTGAGTCAGACCTTTAGCTTTATGCATGCTGCGTGTCTGTTGCAACTTCAACAACAACTGATGTTATTATTGATGCTTTACTTGCCTAATAAAAGTCCTGTAACAGAAAATGGTATGGGTGCGGATTCATCGCCCGTGGCGCGAAGCGACACGGGCGATGAAGTCGCCCCCGTACCATTTTTTCATGCCCCCAAATTGGGAAATGATGCATCTGCCCCTGCTACCTAAGAGTGTGTGTGTGTGTGTGTGTGTGTGCGTGTGCGTGTGCGTGTGCGTGTGCGCGTGTGCGTGTGCGTGTGCGTGTGTGTGTGTGTGTGTGCGCGCGTACAGACCTGGGAGGCCAGCTCGGGGTTCTGGGAGAGCGACGTCATCATGCTGCGCATGTAGGGCGCCGACAGCATGTTCTGCATTAGCTGGGGGTTCTCTGAGATCTGCTGCATCAGACTCTGCATGCCTGGACTGTTGAACATGCCTGTGTGTGGGGGGAACCCGAGGACAGCCATTAGTGTGTGTGTGTGTGTGTGTGTGTGTGTGTGTGTGTGTGTGTGTGTGTGTGTGTGTGTGTGTGTGTGTGTGTGTGTGTGAGAGAGAGAGAGAGATAGTGTTATAGTCAAGACCACCTAAGTCGAGACCAAGAAAAGAACAAGGCCTAGGGGAATCGAGAAGAAAAAAAACGAAAACGAGATCAGGGATGTGGTCAAGACGAGATCAAGATTAGACTAGCACCTATTGTTCTGTAGTAATAGTACAACAGAACACATTACAGAGACTAGTTGTCACTGTACAATACTAACTGGTTGGTTTGCAGACTGGTAGCAATATGCCCTGCACTCTGTATAAGACAGCTGTCTTTTTGAATGGGCTCCTCAATCCAAGGTATAGAACATTTCCTATTCCTATAGCATTAGATATAGAACATTTCCTTTGCATTGTCTTGTCTCAAGTGGTCTCAGTGGCGAAAGAGACCCGAGGCATTTGCCCCGAGATTGTGACAAGACCAAGACAAATTGAGGGTGAGACCAAGACAAGACCACGAGACAAATGAAGTGCAGAGCGGCGAGACCGAGACAAGACCAAGACAATTGAGGGCGAGACAAAAACAAGACAGAGACAACGAAAATTTGTCTTGAGACTGGGCTCAATACGAGACAATGTCTGGAGAACTACAACACTAGAGACACTTTTCTTTTGAATCTGTGACCCCCCCCCCCTCTAGACTAGGGGTTTTCAACCAGTGGTCCTTGAGAGGGTTCCAAGTGGTCCCCAGGCTAAACGATGGAAAGTTGGTTAACCAGATGTAACTCTTTGAGAGCGTAAACCTGAAACCAAATGGACCTGCAAGGGTCCATTTGGTTTCATGTTTACACTCTCAAGAGTTAAAATATTCATCATGTGAATTTGCCCCAAGTCTACACAACTAGAGAATGTAGAAGATTAATGGTCATTTTGATCTGTATGTTTGACTGTTTTTGTTTCCCCAAAACCAGCCTGGAATTGTGGACAAAAGCAAAATAAAAATCTTTAGTTTTTGGGGGTCTGTGGGGCTAAAATGTCATCAAATGGTGGTCCATGATGGCTGGAATGCTGAATAAATAGTGGGCCCTGGGTGAAAAAGGTTGAAAACCAATGCCCTAGGGCCTAGACCAACAACCTAACCCTTCGTACCGTTGCCGAGGCTGGCGGCGTTGATGCCCAGCGGGTTGGACACGCTGGGGTTGGCGCCGGCCGTGCCGCCGCCCCCCGCGGTGCCGCCGCCCCCGCCCTCCGAGGGGTTGGTGGAGGCGGGGGGTCCCCAGGGGTTGGGCAGGGGCTCGCGGTTCTCCGTCCTCGACGGCTGGGCGCCGGGGTCGCTGTTTCCACCGAGGGCCGAGAAGGGATTGTTACCAAACTGCGGGAGAAGAAAACACAGAAAAGTGTGGGAATTAATTTAAGCCGTTCTGTGCTGGAACGTTTCTCTTGTAGATCTGCTATTGAAAAACAGCAGATCTACAAGCTCATAGCATGCCACTCGGTGGCACGCTATGAGCTTGTAAATCTACTATTTTGATACTCGAGTGTCAAACTAGAAACTAGAGTCAGAAACTGGATTTTCATCTCGGAAACGACAATCCAGTCTCAAAAACAGGAATCTACTGTTATAAACTAGAATCTAGTGTCAGGAACTGTAATCTAGAGTCATAAACTAGAATCTAGAGTCAGAAACTAGAATCTAGTGTCAGAAACTAGAATCTAGTGTCAGAAACAGGGATCTAGTGTCATAATCTAGAACCTAGTGTCAGAAACTAGAATCTGGTGTTATAAACTAGAATCTAGTGTTATAAACTAGAATCTAGTGTCATAAACTAGAATCTACTGTTATAAACTAGTATCTAGTGTCAGACACTGAAATCTACTGTTATAAACTAGAATCAAGTGTCAGAAACTGGGATCTAGTGTCATAAACTAGAATCAAGTGTCAGAAACTGGGATCTAGAGTTATAAACTGGAATCTAGTGTCAGACAATAGAATCTAGTGTCAGACACTAGAATTTAGTGTTTGAAACTAGAAAATGCGTGAAACTAGAATCAAGTGTCAGAAACTGGGATCTAGAGTTATAAACCGGAATCTGGTGAGAGAAAATGGAATCTAGTGTCAGAAACTTAGCAACTAGTGTCAACACAAAACTGGTCGACTACAGTCGCATCCAACATCACTGCTTCAGAGATCACACACACACACATGTTAACCAGCTGGGGTGTAGCTATAGTACCTGTTCTCTGGCGGCGCTGAACATGGGCTCCTGGATGTCGGTGTACATCCTGCGCAGGGCGTTGTAGCCTCCTGGGATGCTCTCCAGGTTGCTCAGAGCCCTGTCCTGGTTGCGCATCATCTCCTGCATCATGGCCGGGTTCCTGGCTAGCTCCATGGTCTGGGGGGGGTGGGGAGGGCCATGGACATTGTTGTTGTGTTGCAAGAAAATGGCAGTTGTTCAAAGCTCACAACATGTTACAGCATACCTTAGTAATATGCGGCCTGGGGGCCAAATGAGGCCCTTTGGCTGACTGTGACCGGCCCGTGAAAGGGTACTGTGGTTTTCAACCAGTGGTCCGGGGACCACCAGTGGTTCTTGAGAGAGTTCCAGTTAAATATGGAAAGTTGGTTATAATGTAACTCTTTGAGAGCGTAAAAATGAAACCAAATGGACACTTGCAGGTCCATTTGGTTTCATGTTTACACTCTCAATATTCATCTGAATTAGCCAGAGAATGTAAAAGAATGGTCATTTTTTGCCTGTTTTGTTTGTGAAATCCAGCCTGGAATTGTGGACAAAAGCAAAAGAAATCTTTAGTTTTGGGGTCTGTGGGGCTAAAATGTCATCAAATGGTGGTCCATGGCTCAAATACTGAATAAATTGAGGGCCTTGGTGTCAAAATGGTTGGTCTTACTCTTACTTTTATCTTGAAATAAAATAAATATTACGCAGGCTTTAGTTCAGCCTTTAGTCCTGGCCCTCCACAATATTTTATGTATCTCATTTGGCCCCTTGGGAAAAATAATTGCCTACCCCTGTGTTACAGGCTCACAGCGCAAAAAACAAACAAAAAAAAAAGACTACAAAGTGACTTTGTAGATCTGTTATTTTGAGGGGTATAAATGGGGCTTAGAATTGTTCAGTTCCTGAGCTACTCCATCTAGCTTTGGGAAAAAAAACAATCAGATGATGTTGTACATACATGATGTTGTACAAGCTACAAGTGAATTTGTCTGGGGAGACGTGTGCCTTGTAGACACCAAGACACTGTTGGTGTTCTATAGGTTAGCAAACAGCGCCCTCCGGTGTAAAAGAGTCGCAACTCTTTACTAAAAGAAAACTGCTCAAGACTAACAGCCTCTTTGCTAATCAGCTGCACAATCTGTACACGGTCACGGAGGTATGACAGCGATGTATGACACTTTGTGTTACTTTAGTTTAGTCCAGGGGTGCCCAAAAGGTAGATGGTGATCTACCAGTAGATCACGCATGCCATGCAGGTAGATCACATGACAGTCCCCCCAGCACATGGACTCTATGGATCTGTAACTCTTGAGAGCGTTAAAATGAAACCAAATGGACCCTTACGGGTCCATTTAGTTTCATTTTAACGCTCTCAAGAGTTAGATTATATTCAAACATCTGAATTACGTAATTTTCAAGAGTCCACACAATTAGAAAATGGAGAATAACATTTATAACATTTATACTATTTTGACCAACGTTTTGACCAACGTTTTGCCAACGTTTTCTCTTCCCCAACTGTGGACAAAAAAAAGTTCTTAGTTTTGGGTGCAAGAGACTAAACTAAACTGTCAACTCAAACCCCAAATACTGTTTTCACAGAGGGTTTTCTTGCTATTTTTCATTTCATTTTAAGTGCATTATTCTTAAACACTGTAACAGTAAGTAACCACTATTTCTAAAACATAAAGCTCAAGCTTTCTTGGGGGCCTTGAATTTAGTTTTTTTTTTAATGTGTAGATCTTGTTGAGACGGTCATTTTCAAAGTAGCTCTCAGAAAAAAAGTGTGGGCAGCCCTGGTTTAGTCGGTCTGACATCCTGGCCAAACTCTGTGTTTCCCCCAAGTCTTATGACCGCCTTTGAGTCAAGTGACAGTCAGTTATCTTCTAGAAAACACAAACTTATTCACCTTCACCACACCTTAAAGCTCTGACTGAGTAGGACGGGAAAGAAAGAAAAGTGCTCATGCTCACTGCAAGTCGTCGTTTTGACAGTTGAGGAATAAATTCAAAAGGAATCGCATTTTCAAACAGGACGTTTTCATTGTCGAGCCGAAAGGGGGTTGTGTGATGAATTAGGATTAGTCTTTATCGTTGACATCAGGACCAAAGCAAATTGACAAATGTAAATTAAATGCAATGTGGCTGTTTTTGACTCGTTGGCAAAAGCTGTAACGTTTTGGGTGACCTTGTTTTGCAGCCAGTGAGTCCCTTATGAGTGGCCCATGGTGGTGCTATGAGGGCACTGCTAGAATACCAATGAATTTCACAGTGTGTCTGGCAAAATAAAATATCCCAACATGATGACCAGGGTCAGATTGTGTTAGTATCGACATTACACACACACACTTTCTATACTGGTTACTGTGGGGACATTGTTTTGGGGCTGTGGTTATTTGAGGGCCATTTTTAAAACATTTTAAAAGAAATTAAAGCCGAAAAACAGCATACGTTGTCGTTACGTTTTTCTTATAAGAGCACACACTCGTCGCAACGCAACAGCTCATATGAAATTGTGTCATCTCTTTAATTGTAAGCCCTAGTTCAAAGGAATCACACTTGCGTGAAGTGAGGGCCGATCTTATCATACGTCGGCACATTCCGTAGTCAGGCAATACAATCATTGCATCCCTGGTACAACACACACACACACACACACACACACGAGAGGAGGAGCTAGCACCCCTCAAAAATCTTTCTAACGTCAAGCATAAAATAAGGAGGAATCAGAAAAAATGCTTCTCACAAATCATGATGTTCCTAGTTAATTCTACGACACCACACACACACACACTCCTCTCACCTGTCTCATGAGCTCGGGGTTGTTGAGCATGTGGGAGATCTCGGGGTTGCGCTCCATCAGCGTCTGCATCTGCGGGTTGGCCACGATCATCTGCCGCATCAGGTCGGGGTTGGACATCATGTTCTGCACCAGCGGGTTCTCCATGATCTGCGACAGCATCTCGGGGTTGGACATGAGCTGCCGCTGCATCTGCTGCTGCAGCTCCATGAAGTTGGCCGAGCCCATGCCCAGCCCCGCCAGGTTGGACAGGTCCCCGAACCCGGCTGAATGGAAGAAAAAAGCGGTCCATTTATTAACGCCTGGACAGATTAACCACGACTTTTGAAGTGTATGATTATTCTGTTGTCTGCTTATCACTCGTCGTCACTTCATTAACTCACTGCACACCACATCATAAAGTCCTTTAAGTGGTGATTGCACTAGAGAACCCAGAAAACTCCTCACACAACTGTACAACTATATTTGATAAATCATATAACTTTAAATGCCTTTATCTCTGAATGAGCCCTGGAAACCGTGAAATGTGAAAATACAGGCCGTTTTGTCAAATGTATTTAAAACAACTGAAACACATCACCAGCTCATTTTATTTTTTCCCTTAAAGCGGACACCTTAAGCTGTCTTTGGATATCATTCATTTGCACAAATTCACAACTGAGGATTTTCAATAAATGATTTTGTTACTGTTGAGCCTAATGGATCAAGAGTTAAGATGGAGCCCCTTGTACTGCCATAACCTACCAGTAATAACTCCTTATTGGAGTTATTACCTACTCCTATGGACAGCTAACCTCTGGCACCATTGGCTTGATCGCAGCCAAACTCTTACACACACTCCCTGAATGCCCACAGATGTCATTAATGTTTTCTAAAATGGGATTCAATGGACACTTCCGGCTTGTTCTAGCTTAGTTTTTTTCCAGAATAAGCAAGAAGTTCCCATTCACTCCCAATCAAAAAAAGCAGGAATTGACTTCCAGGTAGGTGCTGGTGCTTGCTTGCGCAGGTCTAGATTTAATTCAACTTTCACGCAAATCGTTACACATTGCTTTCCATAGTCATAAGAGGGGAGCTGTTTGGTTTCTCATAATCCATCCTTGATTGGGTAAGATTGGCTTTCAAAGTACGCAGGGGTGCACGGTTTCAAATAAAACGCCACAAATCGATTGTGTGGTTTCTACTAGTGCCCGGAGAAGAAAAAGGCCACTTGAAAATGGTCTAGGCATTCTCAAGCTTGGGTGGAGCTTCATTGCCGTTCATGACCAGCCAGAAAGAAAAACGTAACGTGATACAGAGCGGGAGCTTTATTTTCAACTTCACGCTTTGCAAGTGTGCCACCACCACTGTCCCAAAAGTGACCAAGTTACCCCGAACCCCACAAGCTTCGTAGACTCAGGCCCCACGAGTTACCCTGGACCCCACAAGCTTCGTAGACCCAGGCCCCACGAGTTACCCTGGACCCCACAAGCTTCGTAGACCCAAGTTTTGCTCTTAGACAGACATTTCATGCTCGAACAGATGAACGGATACACACAGCTCCTTAATGAAGTGGTTGCACCATTTAAAAAGTAAGTGTGCGGTGTAGTGTGTGTGTGGAACTCACTGAGGAGGTTGGGTGTCTGTGAGGTGGGAGGGGCGGGGCCGCCGGAGGTGGACGTGGCGGTGGAGGAGGGGTTGGGGGCGGGGCTGGGACTGGAAGCTCCGCCCGCCTGGGTGGAGGAGGAGCCTGGGGACGAGGAGCTGGCGCCGTCTGATGCCCTGCGAGGTCCGAGGAAAACGGTTAGTCAGTGAAATGTTGCGGGAGTATGGGAACTAATGGCGTCCATAAATAAACCATGCGTGCGATGGATTCTAAGCAGCATCGGATTGATCATTTTTTGTACTGACATTTTAATAGACCTTTAGGTAAGCCCCGTCCTCTTGTCCACCCTAGGACACCTTTTCCAGCCAGTCTCATTCGTTCCAATGTAACTATCATGGACTTTACACAATCAATACGGGTTCATTTTTGGAATCAGACCTTCAAAATCTCTTCCAAATCCATTAACAAAGCATGCCCTATTGCTGTGGAAAAATGTGTGTTAGACATTTATTTTTTTTAAAAACAATGTTTTATCATACAGGAAAGCTATTGGTGGAGAAGTTTGCCCAACACATGTTATGCTTAGCTGTGATTGGATCATAGCGGTTTGAGGAGGGGCTTAGCTAAAGGCCTATTGGTTTTGAATTCATGTCAAGTGTTTCTTTTAGAAGGCCAGCTCAAATGGACTTACAAGACATTATACCTGTGACATGATGAGACTATATTAGTAAATGTAAGCATGGCACTGAGCATGCTTACTCTACAAAGTATTAGGGAAGCAAGTATCGGTATCGGATGCCAATACCAATAAAACTTAAGTTATTGGTATCAATCTGTATCTGTAATCACGTCTCCGATACATCCATTTAATGTTTGCTACGGTCCACCCTGCACTGTTTCTGTCCGGTGAAGTATAATGTCCTTTCTTTTTTTTCTTAAATGTATACAGGTATTTGTACATGATTTGCGGTTCTATTTCAGCCACAGCAAACAATATTCCATTTAAAAAAACAACAACAACGATATATATCGAATCGGAACTGAAGCATTTCGTCATGTACCCATGCTTCACATCTTTTCCATTTAACCATTTCATCATGATTGAAAGGGCATTTCGTACCCATTGGTGAACTGGGCGAACTGGGCGAAGTTTGATCTGTACTTCATTGACTATACATTGGTGTCATGTACTGGAATTAACCATTCTAAAAGCTCACAAGTCGAGCTTGTTCTGTATTGCCCGTTTCCGGTGAGGGAGAGAATCGGGTACAAGACAGGTTTTACCGGAGGTGTGCATGTCTGACTTTCAATGAATATCCAATTGTCTACCAATAACTCTAAAAAGGTTGTTTTAGGAGCACATTTAGAAGATATTGCTACACAATGCTGATGAATAAAGTCACACCATCTGCCATCTTTATGCTTGCAAGTTAAACATTATGACTCACAAATGGAGCATTTATTTTTTGTGTTATTGTACAGCGTCCATTTCATATACGTCAGGCCCGGATGCCAAATTTCCCAATTGGGGGGGGGCAGGAGAAAATGGTACGGGGGCGGTCTCATCGACTGTGGCGCGAAGCGACAAGTCACATACCATTTTCAGTTACAGGACTTATATTAGACAAGTAAAGCATCAATAATAACACCAGTTGTTGTTGAAGTTGCAAGAGACATGCAGCACGCATAAAACTAAAGGTCTGACTCAGAGAGTTTTCTGTTTTCAATGATGAAATGCTGTTGGTTTAGTGGTGCCACAACTGTAGTTAGTTAGAAGCAGTAGTACAGTAGTAGTGTTTCCAATCATGTTAGCACTTTAATTTGAAATATCTTTGAAATTTGTGTTGTTTTGCATTCATCATGTTTGGTGGGGCAGTCAGGGCATTTAGGGGGGCATTGCCCCCCCTAAATGCCCTTACCTAGATCCGCCCCTGATATACATCATGTCTGACCTCGGCCTACGCGAGAACAGTTAACGCGGTTCCGTCGTGGCGGCGGCGGGAGTGGCCTTACTTGTGTGCCGTCTTTATGACGAGGTGAACGGTCAGGCCATCCTTGATGCCGTGCTGGTTGAGGCTGTCGCCGTCCTTTAGGATCTTCCCCGCGAAGATCAGAACCAGCTGGTCCTGCTTCGCTTTGAACCGCTGCGAGATCTCCTCCTTAAACTGAGGAGAGAGAGAAATAGAGAGAGAGAGAACAAATTAAATGGAGTTAGCGTACAAGCCTTAGGTACAAGAAAAGCTAGATAGCAGTGCGGTTGAACCATTCTTGCTTAATGTGAATCTCGATTTTCCTCCACAAGAATATACAGTAGATCACGGTTCTCTTTTTTTTCCCAGGATAATATTTATTGTCATCAGCGCATTCAAAACACGCAGCAAACAGTTCAAAGCTTGTAGTGAGATCTGACAGGTGTCTTTGATTAATTGTATAGCACTACCTAGAAAGATGAGGAACAGAGACTGTGTGTGAGTGTGAGAGAGAGAGAGAGAGAGAGAGAGAGAGAGAGAGAGAAAGATAAAAGGATGAGAGTAGAAGCCTTTTGCTATGTCTCCATGTATATTACGCATTGCATTGTATACTTTTCATTGTGTACCATTTACCATGCAAACGTGATGGTGGCGAGTTAAAGATCACAACAATGAAAAGAAGGACAGATGTCTTCACAAGCAATCTGTGCAATCTGGTTCTGTTCTGTCGAAACCCTCTGGGTTCCAAACATCTCATTTTCTAAGAAACTTAGCGGCTGGTCGATTGCCACAATTGCCCAACAGCCCCAAAGCTTCGCTCGTTGAAAAGGCCAACAGTCCCTCCGCACGCCACCCCTGAACCACCTTTCAATTTTCGCTCGAAATGAAAAAGCCTGCAACCAATTCTGTCAAGGCCAGACCTCATTTATAACAATCTGGGATGCTGCACGCTAGACAGGCTCCACTTACATTTACAAGATTCACACACACACACCCTGCGTATCAGCACAACTTAGAAAACAAATAAATAATGGATACACAGGTAGAATACTATATACATTGTACTCTTGACCAGATGCAATTTGCAACTGTAGATCTTTTTTTTTTTTATATATAATGGGATGAATCTAGAGTTGTAATACCCTCCATTGGCTCCCTACTTACCCAAATTGCTTTTCCGATGTGCTTGTATTAAACTACTGTATGTAACTCATCAAAATTACAAATGCAGGAAAAGCTTGAATTATCCTCTCAATCTAACAAGCGTTTGTGTCATAAAATAACACTGTAGTTTTCGTCAAGACATTCTGGTGTACATGCAGGTGATTCTTTATCCAAATGTTACAGTTGGAAGCACTCGTCAAAGTTACTGAGTGACCCTACCCAGTTACAAATAATGTAGGAAGCAGCAGCGCAACCCGTTAATAAAAACGAGTGCTTCCAAACTCCAACACTTTGAAAAAGAATCACATGCACAGCAGTTCTTGACCTACAGTAGCTTAAAAATGTCTACAGTGCATTTCTATGAAACAAACGCTTGGCAGATTGAAAGAGTTCCTCCTGATGCCGCCTGTGCACTGACCCTAGTTTAACGTTGTTTAATGCAAGCAGATCGCAAAAGCAATGTAATGTAGATGGAGGAGTCGATGGAGGGTACAGGGATTAAAGTAAAAAAAAATCTTGGGACTGAAAATGATCTTTTGCAGATAAGCACTGAGCTAATTAAATGACCCCTGTGAAATCCTCAGGACTGAAATCAGTACCCAGTACTGAGAACTTTAATCCCTGAGGGTATTGCAACTTATTGCAATACCCTCAATAAGGTATTGCAGTCAGCCCAATATTATTATTTTTTAAATCAGAGTCAATCAGTTGTAAATTGCAGACAACTGTTACTGTGACTAGTGTTGAGATCTATGGACCCTCAGAGTTTCTGAAAAGGTTCCGAATTTAACTATGGCGTAACCATTTATTTAAAAGGTTATTGGAACGTACAGCAAGCCATGGAGAAATTGGTTACAAATAGCCATGAGGATGGATTAGCAGACTTGAACACAAGGCCAACAATATATAGGACTGATAACGCTACACTAGACAGGAGGAGAGCATTTTAAACATGAAGAAAAAAGCCCATGGTTGTATTGTAGTCACCCCACAGTGTAGTAGACTATAGACAAAACAACAGTGACTCACTGACATACAGGACTGACAACAACCTGTGAGAGCACACTGGGTGACAGGGCTATGGAAGAATGTTCTAGACGACACTATCGAAAGCAAAACCTGGATGCTTGTGGTCACATATTCTTTGGGCTGAAGTGAGTCATCATAACAATATTGGAGCCAACCAGACCAGCTATTATCTGCTAAAGCAGAAACCATGGCTTAATGGCAGCATTAAGAGCCACAAGAACAGCAAACTCATCAGCTGATGATGTGAACACTAGCAGTGCTAGCAGCCGGTTAGCATAACAGCAGTTTCCCCTCAAGTCATACACCAACCCTACTCAACAAATACAACACTATCTAGTTTAGTATATGCGTTTACTGGGCGTCCATTTCAACTGATAAAGCCGGCCGGCCAAGCAGAGAGTGGCTAACTCTAGCTAGCACCGGCCGTGGTGGCTAAACATGCTTTTCTAATAGCCAGTCGGAAGAGCTAAGCTAAAAAGCTAGCCCTCAGTGGACTATGGTGGACAGGTGCTCATTTCGCTTTGGCCAAGCATATCCGGTCTAGTGGATGATACGGAAATTGGTTTTGATGTTTCATTACTTTAACGTATTGCCTCTTAGACTGTGTTATTTTTCATGTCTTGGACTTTGGAAGGGTGCTGTAGAAATACAAATTAAATCATGAATTAATAACTCTTTTGGCAGAGACTGTCTTTTAGTGCAGGGGTTTTCAACAGGTGGTCCGGGGACCACCAGTGGCCCTTGAGAGGGTTCCAGGTGGTCCCCAGCTAAGTTGGTTAACCAGATGTAACTCTTGAGAACGTAAAAACGAAACCAAATGGACCCTTGCGGGTCCATTTGGTTTCATTTTTACACTCTCAAGAGTTAGAATATTCATCCTCTGAATTAGCCATTTTGGAATGTATGTTTTGGTTGTTTTGTATCCCAAAATCCAGCCTGGAATTGTGGACAAAAGCAAAACAAATCTTTAGATTTGGGGTCTGTGGGGCTAAAATATCCTCAAATGGTGGTCCGTGGCTCAAATGCTGAATAAATGGCGGTCCCTGGTATCAAAAAGGTTGAAACCCCCTGTTCTAGCGTGTAAAAGAAAACACCGGATACAGTAGTGAATAGGGCGGGCTCTGGACCGGATCCGAGCCCCCAGTACATCCCAGAACAGCGAATAGGAATCAGTGCTGGTTCCCATCCCAGTTCCCGCAAACCAAGCCAAACACACACACGCAGTCACGTCTCTGGCTGCGAAAAAGCCCGGCTAGCCGGCTAATATAACCCGACATGCTAAAACACCACGAGCACTCCCTCCATTGCCAGTCACAGTCCTAGCCTAAAACTTCGACTCTCGTTGGGGTATTTATGGTCGCCAGAATCGATAAATACCTCCACAAGTCTAAAATTGTAGGGCTAAGTCAAGTCACACAGCCTTGGCTAAAAAACCCCGTGCTAACTTAGCACGCTAACGTTATAGCACCGGGGGTCCTCCTGGGGCTGGCCGGCACAGCGACGGCTTGGCCGGATCAAAGAGTGGGGCAGGGTGGGTGCGTGAAGTAGTAGTGGGGGGTCCGTGCCACAAACATGCCGAAAGCTCCATGTTTATCACGATCTGTGTGTGTCAGTGGGAAGGGAGGAGAGGGAGGGACACACACGCCGACCCAAATAGTGAGACACCAGAGAGAGACAAGAGTCTCTGACAACTCCGTTCACGCCCACGGGTCCGCTCAAATGACGGCTCTTCTATATAACTTCTTCTGAGAATGGGGACAACAGAAAGGGACAAGTCCTGGACCGGATTGAAGGCAGAAATACATTGGACTCAGGCAACAGCTTTAATATTAATGACTTGGTTGGCATGTTGCGCACATGCACTCAAAATAACTTGTTGAAAACAATCCATTTCCAACTCCAGTTTGTCCCCCTTGGGCTGCACGTACAAGCGCTCCGACGGCTCGGGGTTTCTGGTCCCGTCAATGTCCCGACGCTTCTACGGAGATGGCTCTTGGTTGGCGGTGGTGAGACCCACCTGAGTGACCGACGCATCCTCCGAGATGGCGATCTCCTCCTTGTCTTTGGGCGTCTTCACCGTCACTTTGATGATGGTGCCTCCTCCTCCGCCTCCCTGCTCTGGCGGCGGCGGCGACTCCTCGGCCGCCTCCTCGGCGGGTCTGGTGGCGGTCGCTTCGGTGTCGTCGTCGTTGTTGTTGTTGTTGTTAGCAGGATCCGCGGCGCCGTTGTCAGCCATCTTTACTCCTACCGATGGATGGATGGAACACGGCCAGGCAGGGAGGAGGAGGAGGAGGAGGGGACTGGCTGGGTTGGCGTCGACATCCGGTTCGCACGAGGTCAGGGTTTCTTTCGCTCCAGACAGAGCCTTCTAGTAGGCGAGTTGCGACATTGAGGGGGTCAGAAACTGAGCGCTCGAGCTGCTGTTCATGCAGCCAGAATAGGGACGAACTGTATTGGGAATGCCTTGTTTTTAACGAGGGCGGCGACTTGTCCACATTCTCTATTCAAGTCCAACTGGAAGAGCCGCCATTGGCTGGCCCATGAAGTGTGCGGAGTTGTCGTAACTTTGTCTATATTATAACTATATGTCCCTGAAAATTATTACAGACAAATCTGACATCTGACATTCTTTCAATATTCCGTACAATTTAGAATTGGTGCGATTTCCCTCAGATTCAACTCATGACAGAGTGGTCCAAAAATGGTCCAGTTGTTATTTTGTGAAAACACTCAATGGCTGATTCCACTAAAGCTTAGAATGGGGCTAAGGGGTGTTCAAGTTCACCTACATCGCTCCAAAGTGCATTTTTTTTGCTATATAGGCCTATTGTCTCTCCACCATGTCAGTAGTGCGTTAAACACTCACACTTTTACTTAATTGGTTCAGCAGTGATTCAGCTGTCTCAAAAGGTGGGGGCGTGTCAACACACTACTGACATGGTGGAGAGACAATATATAGCAAAAATGCCTTTTGGAGCGATGTGAACTTGAACAACACCCCTCAGCCCCATTTTAAAGGAGAATTCCGGACCATTTTTTATCTTTATTTGCAGTTAATAATGAAAAAAGTGGTCCAGGTGTTATTTTGTGAAAACACTACTTTATGGCTGTTTCCCCTACCCCAAAATAAGCTTATAATGTGGCCAATGGGCGTTGTGCAAGTTCACCTATATACATCGCTCCAAAATGCAATTTGTTTGCTATATATTGTGTCTCCACCATGTCAGTAGTGAGTTAACACTCACACTTTCACTTTTGGTTCAGCAGGGATCCAGCTGTCTCAAAAGCTGGGGGCGTGGCACATGGTTTATGCTGAACCACTGCTGAAACAAAAGTGAAAGTGTGAGTGTTAACACACTACTGACATGGTGGATATATACTTACAATATATACTTGCACAACGCCTATTGGCCCCATTACAAGCTTATTTTGGGGTAGGGGAAACAGCCATAAAGGAGTATTTTCACAAAATAACACCTGGACCACTCTAAAAAAAAGAAAAAAAAAAGAAAAAAAAACTGCAAATAAAGATTAAAAAAAAAAAACTTTTCTCCTTTAAGCTTATTTTGAGGTAGGTGAAACCGCCATTAGTGTTTTCACAAAATAACAACCGGATGGTGTTGCTTTTAACACCATCCCCTTATTGTGACTGTATCATTCATTTGGACATGTTTTCTATGTGTCTCTATGAGTCACGGAAGTGTAGTATACTGTATGTGCAGGCTATGAGAAACTATAGTGTCCCTGTTCGAGCCACATGAAATATTCAGCTAGATTTCGACTTTTCGGCTAGGGAGATTTTGATATTGGGGAAAAAATACAGGGGCTGTTATGTCAACCCTGGGGGACTGCACCTGTCAGAAATACTGGTACATACATTGCATATATCATGTTCAAGTGGTTTAAAAGCCTAATAATGTTTGAAGCGTAGGCGTCAAACGCAGCCTGCGCGCTTTAGGAAAAGAAAATCCTGACATGCATTATATATAAGCACCGATAATCCTATACAAGAGAAGCTCCCACTATATGCCGCCCCCGCCCTCCCCTCCCAATGCTGCCACAGTGTAACATGCCCCGTGAAAGGAAACCACCTGTGTCAGCACGTTGCATTGACACCGGCCACGAGTACTGCATACCATAGCATATCCCCGCAGCTCCAGAATACACCATTTACAAATAAACAAAACAAAACAAAAAAAGGAAACATGTCCCCCCATGTCTGACCCCCCCTGCCCTGTCCTGTCCTGTCCAACCACACACACACACACACACACACACACACACACACACACACACACACACACACACACACACACACACACACACACACACACACACACACACACACACACACACACACACACACACAGAAAACGCACATTGGTCACATGGTCGGTGGGGTTGCTCATTCAAGTGCACCCTTGCACACAGGGTGACTATATTGTCACCGAAAGGATTTTGCTTTCATCGACAGAAAAAAAAAAGTACAGGGTGGGGTAGGGGTGGGGGTAGGAGGCGACGGGGGTGTGTGTGTGTGTGCGCGTGTGTGACTTTTTGGATTTCGGCCCAAGAGAGTTCTCTGGCCCTCTCTCTCTTTCTCTCTCTCTTCCCTCTTGGTCGGAAGCATCGCTCCCTCCCTCCATCTCTGTCTCTCTCTTCCTCTCTCTCCCTCTCAACTTTTCCCCTTTTTCGGCATTCCCTCTCTTCCTTGAAGCCTCAGGAAAAGCCAGCGGTCAAGAGGTGTTGCTTTTCTTTCCAGAAGAAACAAAGGTAGGACACCTGTGTTACTGTACAAGCCGGTATGGATGTTATCATGTGTCAAAATCAGTGGTTCTTCTGAGACCTTTTGGACTCGGGGTCATGAAAATCAAAACAGGAGAGAATATCTGTTTTGAAAATAACTTTCCACTTGATGTTTAAGCATTTGGACCACCAGCATTCCTATTCTGGATGGATCATTCGCCAAAGATGCAGTGTGAACTTGTAGATCTGCTATTTTTTAACCGAAGAGCTTTGGTGTATGGAAAAAATGCACCAATTGCAGTCTAACCTGGGTCCACTTGTACATTATCTAGATGGTACCAAAGGGAAATTCTTGGCAGAAACCGAATACCGAATATAGGAAACAGTTGTCCGAAAACTGAATTTACCAAACAACCGAATATGATTAATATTTTTTCCTATCACTGCTGTCATGGTTGCACCTTTAAAGCTACATGTTTATGTCAAAAGACATGATTATGACACAACATAATTTAATTAAGTAACGCATTCATTCAGCACTTTTGAAGGCATCCAGTGCATGCACTACACAGCAATATACAGTATTTTCTGCTGAATTTAACCGAATAGGCCCGCAAATGGACATGTTTTGCTAATGTGCTGAATATCCTCTGCATCCAAATATTCGTTCCATAAATTCTAATAAATAGATTCTGCAAAACGCTCGCTCTAAAAGAACAGATGATACTCAAAGATTTGCGCCCATTGAAAAATAGCAGGTGTACACGCCTCATAGTGGGCTGCTATGAGGTACGTCTATGAAGCGTCTACAACTGCTATTTTTCCATAAAACTTAAAACACTACAAGGGGATGTTGTACAGAATGAGTTAAGTGGATATCGATTCATTTCCAAATATTATAAAAGTTTTTGGAGGCATCCATGCCCACTAGACTCATATCACGGCACCCTAGGTTCCGTACATGCAAAAATGCCGGGGTCAATGAGACACCGGTAGTCTTTTGATACGTGCTCCATTGGTCGCTCAGCTGGCATCATCATCATCACCGTATAGACGTGATGTGAAAAGCCTCTGTTGTATATGGTCCTGAAGGTTTCTGATGCTAGACGGAAGTAGACTGTAAAGTTAGGACACTAGATTCTAGTTCAAAGTTCATATCGCGCCACTATATGAGCAGATAACAGCTATGGCACGGGAGGTGAAAGGCCTCATAAAGAAGGTTTTCACCTGGCCTGGCATAGTGCACGCCGCATGGGGCTTTCCATAAACACCTGATCGACTCCGAGTGGTGCCACCGCTGCGCGTCTGGATAAAAGCAAAACATAATATGGCTGTTGAAAAGTTTGTATAGAACCTGCTTTGATTGGGGTTTGGGGTTTGAAATGCTTAGTGGAAATGCTGGGCTCAGCGTGGTTGCTCTTTTTGTGTCTGGAAGCTGAGCATGTGTTTTGAGTTGACCGAACATTCATAGGTGGTGTTTTTCCGAATGATATTTAGTTTATAGTCTTATTGGCCGAATGTCTACGATTTGGTGTTTTGTTCCAGTATTTATTGTCATACTATGGTACTTTTTGTGTTTACAATTTACAGTTCAGGCCTTTTTTTGTATGCTCTTAATCCTTAGTGATTATTGTCATGTTATACATCGTAATTATGCTAAACAAAAAGGGTGCTGAAGAGGTTCATTGGCTTTAAACCTGCTATGCTGTTATCTAAGGTGCTACCATAGAGCACATTGGTCAAATGCTGTTATGTAGCACTATATTGGATCAGTCCAATATATGACAGCTGGCTGTAGCGACTATCATATATTGGAGTGACCAAATCGCTCACTTAACCATGGTTACCTCACATAACCATGGTTACCTACCTAACCTCCGTTATATGGAAACACTAGAGGTACCTAAAGTATTTTGGATTATATTTTATCAAACCCAAGGGCTTCAGCTTCACCCAGCTGCTACTCAGATGGTTAACATGAGAGCAGCTATAAGGGCTCCATTTATCCCTAAGTAGGGATAAGGGGTTTAGCATGTGATGAAAAATGGAGTCTCCCTCAGGAAGTCTTCAACACATGAGAGGTCAGGAGACGATATCTAAAACTCTGGCCGTCCTCAAGGTGTTTCGTTGTATTTCTTTGTATGTTTCTTTGTCTTGATAGCTTTGTACTTATTTACTAACTAGTACATGACGACAAATACAGTACTTGTTGAGCTCTTGGTACAACGTGACTGCAATGCTTACCTTCATGTTATTTTAAAGGGGAATACCAGCCATTTTCAAAATTTTCCTGAGAGTGCACAAATTTACATTAGCGTACATTTTTCTTCTGAGAAAAAAGGTCCTAAAAGAAAAGTTATTAACATGGTGAAACACAACTTGATGATGTCATCAAGTTGCGCTTCCCCATGTTAATGATCTTTTTTCCAGGAAACTCATTTTTCTAATAGGGAACTCAGAATGCAGAGAACTTTTTTTTATCATGCACACACAAAATAAGACATATTATCGACATAGTAAAATGTTGAAAATGAGTGGAATTCCCCTTTAACCCGTCCCGACATTGCAGATTCTACAAAACATTTGCTTTGAAAAAAACATACTGAAAGAAACATACTGAAATTTGTGTTGTGCATTTTCACGATTTCACCTCAAAAATAGCAGGTGTTCACGTTAACGCCTGCTATTTTTCAATGAAAATTTAAAACACCAAATATACAGTACAGAACCCTTAGTGTACTGAACGCGTTTTGGTGTTTTAACTATTGAAAAATAGCAGATCTACAAGCTCATGGCGCGCCACCGAGTGGCGCGCCATGAGCTCGTATCTCTGCTATTTTTGAAAAATCGTGAAAACGTGGTGCAAATCTTTGAATATTATGTTATTCAGAAACTAGGACACAATGCTTTAAAACACACTTTTTTTTGTTATGATTCACACGTGTTAACCCTGCATCTGCCGTTGACAGTGACAGGTGCTCTGCGGCAGCCCCTCTATCTCACCTCAAGATGTACAGCTTCATGGGAGGGGGTCTCTTCTGCGCCATCGTGGGCAACATCCTGCTGGTGGTGTCCACGGCCACGGACTACTGGATGCAGTACCGCCTGTCTGGCAGCTACGCCCACCAGGGCCTGTGGAGGTACTGCATGTCCAACAAGTGCTACATGCAGACCGACAGCATAGGTAAGAGAAAGAACACCGTCCAGTGGGGTTTCAACCACCGGTGATCCTTGGGTGGGGTTTCCAGGTGGTCCCCAGCTAAAAGATGGAGGATTAATTAACCTTAATAAGATCTTCAACTCTTACCATGAAACCGCGTCTCACGCTTTCAAGAGTTTAGTTGCTAAACATCCGCCTTATTTAATTTCAGGAAGATACAGTAGCGGCCAACGACCAGATTGCGACTAGTTGCTTACTAGTTGCGACCAGGTTGCAACCTATTTTCTGGTTGTGACTAGTTGCTGGTCGCAACCTGGTCATGACTAGTTGCAACATGGTGGTGACCAGGTTGCAACTCGTACCAAGGGTCAGGGTAAGGGTTTGGTTAGGGCCCGGTTATGGTAAGCGTTTGGTTAGGGTTAGGGTAAGGGTTTGTGTTAGGGTAAGGGTTTCGTTAGGGTAAGTTGGTCGCTATTGAATTGAAATATGAAATAATGCATTACCTGCACAAACTCTGCTGATGATATATGATATCTACTGTATGTTTCACACACAAATTAAAGCTTTTGTCCCTAAAATGCAAACATGCAGCTCATCAACATTCACAACCCTGCACCAACAGAGGGCACTGTTTCCACAGAGATAAAACATGTAGGCCGATAGTAGCATTTTCACACTGACAGGATTGTGGCATTTTTCTTCTTTACCTTGAGTATTTCTTCTAGTGTTTGATAAGATAATACAAGATACAGGACAAGGCAGACATCCAGTGGAGCTCAGCCTCAATGCAGAAAGGGGACACATTGGTTTATTGATCAATGTGTTCAAATATAGTGGGTGCATTATTGTCATAATGTACAAATTCAGTCAGATTAAAAGTACACTTAAACTGAATTAAGGGTAGACGAGTCACTCAGTGTAAAAGTGTGCAGTAATGGATATAATTTCAGGGGTTTATTAGGACTGCAGTAGATAATAAAAATACGTAAATAAATACGTATTTAGGACCATGTCGTAATGCACCCACCCCGTCAAAAACAGCAAAAATCCCTCAAACTATATGTAGTATTACGCGGAAGCGGGGATCGAACCCGGGACTCCCACTCGCCAGTCCAACGCACAACAAGTCGCGCCAATAAGGCTGAGCCCGATTGGCGGGGTTGTTGTCGCTGGTTCATGGCTGGGTGCTACATTCACCCCCTTGATCTTTTGGAGCGCGTCCTCGCGCTTCACACCACGGACCCCCGTACGTGATGTCCCTCATGTGGACCCGCAAGGACGTATACGGGTATATTGGGGATAACACCCGCACTCCAAATCCTGCCGACTACGCCAGATTGTAGTATTACGCGGAAGCGGGGATCGAACCCGGGACTCCCACTCGCCAGTCCAACGCACAACAAGTCGCGCCAATAAGGCTGAGCCCGATTGGCGGGGTTGTTGTCGCTGGTTCATGGCTGGGTGCTACATAAAGAAAGCAGCAAATGAAAAAACAATTAACACCCGTTAATTGACTTGAAACTTGTCCTTTAAAGTCCAAATGGTGTCATACAGTATATCATGATCACTGATGTTTTGCCCCATGTCTGTGTCCCTGTGATGATGTGCAGCTTACTGGAATGCCACCAGAGCCTTCATGATCCTGTCAGGCATGGCCTGCTTCTCTGGCATCATCGCCGGCATCATGTCCTTCGCCCACTTCTCGTCCTTTGAGAGGTTCAACCGCTCGTTCGCTGCAGGGATTATGTTCTTCGTCTCCAGTGAGTCTCCACCTGCACACAACATTACTGTTTTCCTATCAGTTATCCCATGAAGCACTGAATTCATTTTAAAGGCATTACATGCAACTTTTTAGCCAAACATCAAAAACATCAAAATATAGCTCTATTTTTTGTTTTCCCCTCCCTCTACATCACAGACACTACTTGCTTTTCCCCGCAGACGGTCCAGAATATTATTGTTATCATTCATGTTGTCAAAACATTTGTCGGGCTCAAAACAAGGCGGTGCGTGTGTGTGTGTGTGTGTGTGTGTGTGTGTGTGTGTGTGTGTGTGTGTGTGTGTGTGTGTGTGTGTGTGTGTGTGTGTGTGTGTGTGTGTGTGTGTGTGTGAGCCAATAGAGTGGAGGTGAGGTGGAGTTAGATTCAAGTCTGTTTACAAACACAGAATTTGTACACACTAAAGTTCCCTATTATACCTTTAAACTCTGAGTTACGCATGCAGATCACAACAAACCCACATACTATGCTATATGCACACGCACGCGCGCACGCACGCACGCACGCGCGCGCACACACACGCACGCACGCACGCACGCACGCACGCACGCACGCACGCACACACACACACACACACACACACACACACACACGTTTACACAAATATGAATAATAATACATAAATAATAATCATCATCGATGTCCCACCTTCCTCCAGCTTTCTTTGTTCTGCTGGCCATGGCCATCTATACTGGTGTGACGGTCAACTTCCTGGGCAGACGCTTCGGTGACTGGCGCTTCTCCTGGTCCTACATACTAGGCTGGGTGGCTCTGCTCATGACCTTCTTTGCAGGTGAGGACAGTAGACTGTGGTGTTCTTAAAGGGGAATACCATCAATGTTCAACATTTTACTGTCATTTTACTGTCATACATTAGAGATGTTGAGTGGGCATGATGAACAAGTTACCCCATTTTTTGTTCCCTAGAAATGGAGGTCTGAAAAAACAACATGGTGAAACACAGCTTGATCATCAAGTTGTGTTTCACCATTTTTCTCTTAGGACCTTTTTTACCGCTAGGGTATATTTGTACACTCTCAGGAAAAAAAACATTCCCACACCAGTGGTGGCAACCACTGGAGGCAAGGTGGGGTTCAGTCAGTGTCTTGCCCAAGGACACTTTGACATGTAGACAGGAGGAGCCGGGATTCAAACCGCCAACCATTGGTTCATTGGCCGACCTGCTCTACCTCCTGAGCCGCCCCCACCTTTAGAAGTCAATCACATTTCTCTCAATTGCGACAAATCCTCTAAGTCTACAAATGTGGACAAATGTTTGTCCATGTGTGTTATGTATGGAATGCATGTGCCAACTACAAAAACAACACACTCCTTCCTTCATAATACTTTCCTTTTTAGTTTTAATGAGCATCAAAGTAATATTTTACATTTTAAAGACATTTCACTAGTGAATGCTTGCTGTACATACAAGATCAGGACCACATGCATTGCATTAGTTGACCAGTTGAAACCAAATCCTGCCTGTTTACCAGGCAGTAGAAATCACTCTCCGGGTAGAATGTTTTTCAAAGCTAGACTATAAAAGCAGGATGAATCTACACTGTAAATATATACAGTGGGCTATATATGCTATCGGGATTTTGAATTGAGAAATACTTTTAAAATGAGCAGCTCACAAAGATCTACCCTCCCCCCCACTGCTATTGGAATGGGAAATAGTGGCTAAAGATACCTCCTTGCCTGTTACATTTTTTTAGATACTGTTTTTATTAGCCTTTTCTGTTTAGCACTGGTTGAAAACACTCAACACTATTATTAATTTACTGCAGAAAAAACTGGTATGTAGGGTGCAGAGAAATGGGTTGGTTAAACACCTTGACAGACTTGAAACAGACACTTCAAGAACAAAAGTATTTACACCAACTGGGCAGGTTGGCCTTGGGTCCTCACAGCAGTGCTGCACTGACTGATTGCAGTGAGAGGCCTCCCTACTTATAAAGGCTAAGCCCCTCCCATGGACCATACCAATCCCTGAATTGATTACACTATTACCCCAGTTAAACAATGTCCAGAGACACCACAGTTCAGATTTCATGTACGCATTTAAAGTGCCACACATTACTGATCAAAATATCCACAGAATGTAAACATACTCTACTACTCAATGTCCCATTTATATACTGTTGGTAGGTTCCCTGAACACATCCCACAGTTGGTTTGTCCCACTCCCTACTATGGCACATTCAATTATCTATCAAACCTCCACAATCACACAATATAAGTCAAACGTACCATAACTCTGCATCAAATAATACATTCAACCATTAACTGCGATTTCAGTCCCAGTGGCAGGCTGAACTGCCACACTGATACAGTATAACTCATATAATTGACAGATAAACAGTACAAAATGAAAGAAACAACTGATACAGTAATGACAGATATTGATAAGGTTCCAGATGTATCGATAAAAATGTATATATTTGCAATAATCAAGAAAAGAAAAAAAAGCTACCTTGCACGTTTTTTTTTTTTTTTTTTTTATCATAGTAGAGTCCACAATCTAGTCATGTTTTCCTGAAACTCCAGAGAAACAAATTGCATTGTGGGTTTGATTGCTTTTCGGGGCCTCTTGTGTGCATCGATGACTGAATTACAACAACTCTTCTGTCTGTTTTGCAGGTATTTTTTACATGTGTGCCTACAGAATGCATGAATGCAGGAGAGGGACTGGCCCGCGCTAGAGGGAAAACGGCCGCCCAAGACTTTTCCTCTTTTAGGAAAATAAAAAAGAGAGAGGATAGCGCTTCATCCAACGGAAGCCGATCCGGAGACAGAAATATATTCTATCTAAGTGGTCAGCAGTCAGCACTGATCGAGAACCCCAAGAGATGATGTCTGACTCTATTGACAAGAAGACTAGCAACTGATCCAGGCTTTCCATTTTGAAATATTGTGATTTCATTAGGTCTTATTTGTGACAATAGTATGAAAACAATAATTTCATAGAGGACTGTTTTAACCTTAAAAAATGACTTCACTGCTTTCATTCAGGATCGTTTAAAAACATATGTGGAAGGGGAAACACATCACTAATCTGAAACCTGTTCATGTGACACAGTTTTCAATAAAGTTGCTCTTCAAATTGTCTTTATTGTGATGTAATTGTTAGTAGGATTTTAACTGTTTTTCATATAATTCAAGATGGCGGGTCATCTAAAGATCAGAGGTCAAAAGTCATAATACGAAAGTTGTTCAGCATAAGGAGACGCATGAGTGCAATGAGTGAATATATTGTAAGTTACATTGCCAATGGTCAAACTGTTCATGAGCTACCGGTATGAGCGTAGTAAGGCAAGTAAAACAAATTGTCTGTCGCCGTCTTTGAAATATGCACAATTGAGGTTCAGCCACACCCATTCAGTAACAAAATTATTTCAACATATTTATAATTGTCAAAAAATGATTTAGACACAGAGTTTGCATTCATAGGTCAACTGGAATACTGAGTATTCTGGACATTTTGAGAACCTCAGAAAATCTGTAGCTCAAACGGTTCAGAAGTTAAGTTAGCATTAACTAGCGGTCTTTTTTTTTAAAGGGTGTGGTCAATTTAGAGTATTTCATCCCAGAAAGAGAATTAGTCAATTGTTGTCTGCAGCTGTCAAATTGGCCAAAAACAGTTGAAATATTCCCTCCTAAATGAAGTGCATACAAATCCTAACCAGGTCCTATAGTAGACTACATTAGAAAATGACAGTGGGTGAAAAAAATGTTGTGGGGATAAAGTTTTCAAAAGAAAATCCCTCAAAATACCAAAAAGAAAAAGGATGGAAACAAGGCAGTAGTTGCCAGGTTCTCTTTTTTTCCCTCTCTCTTTCTAGAGGACAGAGGAAAACCTATGAATAATTATTGTGCATCATGGCTAATGGTAGCATAAATTGTTCCTTCTCAAACTGTCTCAGGTGTGATAAGAAAAGTATGACGACAATGTCCTGCATGCATAGTTAGTTAAAGCAAAAAAACAACTTTCGTTTCCTCATTCTGCTACTCGAACCTGGATATAGAGTTTCACTTAAGATGTCAGATTGTATAATAGGCTACTAGAGGTTTGGCACATGCAACAGCTTTAACTTAATGAAAAAGAAACACTTATCCTTGAAACAAAGTTGCAATACCCTCAATCAGGTTCTACACCTTGGCATAAATGAGGTGCTTTACATTGTGGATTCACCTACTTAGATTTTTACCTCTACCATGCATCATGCAGCACTTGCTATTTCATGTGCTTGTTTTCCATTAATTGTTACTATTTTGTTTTTTATTTTGTATTTAACCAGTAAAACACATTGAGGCCGAGTCTCAAATGTGACTTGAAACTGGCCAAGAGACACATTTTCATCCATATCGCGGTGAGAACAGCTCCACCAGAGAGCTCCAGACTTCCCTGTCCCGAGCAACAATAGGGACTTCCTCCTGGGGGATACCAGGGGCGGGGGAGCTCTATCATATAATTATGCTTTATGTGTCCATATCGCTATTGCCCACAAAGTACTTCCATGTGAAAGTGGGGCTAAAAGTTGAATGAATGTTTAGCATATTTTTTTTTGTTCCTTCACTGTCTCAGGTGTGATAAGAAGGGTATGAAGACAATGTCCCGCAGGCAGTTAAATAAAAAAACAAACTTAATTTCCTCATGCGGTTACTTGAGCATGGTGCAACACCGAGTTTCACTTGTTAAGATGCCAGATGCCTCTTTATGACATATGCTTTGGTCCATATCACTACACCCAAAAAGTACGTCCATGTGAAAGAGGGGTCAGAAGATGAATGAACGTTGCGGACATAAAGCACGCTGATGCTGCCTGCATTTACACATGCATATATGAAAAAAACTATCTAGAGGACAGGGGGAAACCTATGAATACTTATTGTGAATCACAGACAATAGTTGTGGGCTTCGTGTTATTGTTTAAGAGGGGGTGCCGTGATTTTTGTATTTTTTCCAATTTTGTACATGTTGAAGAGGTGACAGTATGTAGTAAATAGACCCCTTGGTGTGTTTTTGATGCAATGATGTCTCCTGGGGGCTGAACCTTTCCAGTCAAACGTACCATGTATGAAAAAAACTTCAATATAGTGACATCACATCATCAGCCCCTCCCCAAACTCCTCCCCCTTTATCATGCAACTAAAGCTGTGGGCGTGGGCTGTGGCTTCAGTTCAGGTGGATCTCCACCCATCACCACCCACCAGGCAAACTTAATGAACTGGCAGGGTGGAATCATAAAAATGACCATTGACAATGACAGTTTAACAAACACTAGGCCTACACTTTTTGGGAAAAAATCTTACTTTTCATATAATATTAATACCCGATGATCATGTTTTAGGGTAGAAAAAAATCATGGCACTCCATCTTTTAGAATAAATTGTTCTTCCTTCTCAAACTGTCTCAGATGTGGTGATAAAGGTATGAAGACAATGTTCCGCAAGCAGTTAAATCAAAAAACAACCTTCGTTTCCTCATTCGGTTACTTGATCATGGTGCACTGAGTTTCACTTGTTAAGATGCCAGATTCTCTTCCAGAGTTTGATCATTTGTGACCTCTTTATGACATATGCTTTGGTCCATATCACTACACCTAAACAGTAGTTCCATGTGAAAGAGGGGTCAGAAAGAGGGGTCATTTATGAAAAAAACGCTCAAGAGGACAGGGGGAAACCTACAAATACTTATGGTGAATCACAGACAATATTTGCTGTGGGCTTTGTGTTATTGTTTAGAATAATTTTTTCTTCCTTCTCAAACTGTCTCAGATGTGGTGATAAAGGTATGAAGACAATGTTCCGCAAGCAGTTAAATCAAAAAACAAACTTCATTTCCTCATTCGGTTACTTGAGCATGGTGCAACACCGAGTTTCACTTGTTAAGATGCCAGATTCTCTTCCAGAGTTTGATCATTTGTGACCCCTCTATGATATATGCTCAGTAATGGGCAGTAACTTGTTACAAGTAGCTAAGGTACACAGCTTAACTACATTTTCCCATAGCTTGTAGTACTACATTTGTTCAGGGAATAGCTTGTAGCTTGTGAAGCTACACTACTTGTTTGAGTAGCTTGTAGTGTAGCTTAGCTACATTTTTTGAGAGTAACAAGTAGTGTAGTTTACTACATTTTCCCAGTAACTTGCCCATCACTGCATATGCTTTTATCCATATCACTACGCCCAAAAAGTAGTTCCATGTGAAATAGGGGTCAGAAGTTGAATGAATGTTGCAGACAGAAAGCACAGTTTGGGCTAACTAGAATTTGTTTGCACAATCAATCAACCAATTGATCAATCAATCAATCAATTCAATTCAAAAATCAATCAATGAATTCAAATAATTGAGGAAAACACTGCTCAAAATTCAAGAGACTAGAATGTCTCACGTCATGCACACATGCATGCACGCGCACGCGCGCGCGCACACACACACACACACACACACACGCGCGCGCGCGCGCTCTGGGTCTTATGATGGCATATTGAGTTGGGAAAGTTTCTGCTAGTTGCACTGTGTTTAAAAATAGATCAACCAATTGCAACATCTCAGGTGTATTTAAATTTGTTGTGCAAATTTACATGTCATGCAAATACACATGTTGTGATTGGTTGGTCTACGCCTACGGGCTGTTGGTACAACCTGCATTTAATAAGGGAATTCTGTCACTTTGATTCACAAAGACAGAGGTACAGAACGAATACAATAAATCCAAGCCCTATAACCATCCACAATACAATAAGAGATACCAGTCATTTCAACTGCTGCATTGATCACTCTACAGCATAAACTGAGGTATGACTCATCCTGCTATGACTAATATTGATTGATTGATTGATTGATTGATTGATTGATTGATTGATTGATTGATTGATTGATTGATTGATTGATTGATTGATTGATTGATTCCTATTCTAGTACCTCTGCTATTATTACATCTGCAACTGTTTCTACACAATATGGGCTAATATATAAGCTAAACCCCTTATCCCAAGCCTCTTATCCCTTTTTTACTATTTTGATAAACTTTGGAATCATTCAACATGCCAATCTATTGACACATTGTGAGTTTCTAGACTGGCCTTTTAAACTATTGAAAAATGTTTCTTTAAACTAGTTTAAAAAGGCGAAGAAGTTTAGGGATAAGGGCTTTAGCGGTGACGAAAATCTAGGTATATATATTGTGTGTGTTCAGGTGTTTAGTAATGTTTTAGTGTATGGGTTCAGCATAGGTGAGCAGGACATTGTTCTATAAGCATATTATATAATCAGGTGTTGTCTTGTTATAGGCTGTAGGCTACTATCCTGGTAAACCAATCAGACTGGAATTATACAGGCTACTGCATGGTTCAGATAGTTTGAACAACTGGATAACTGTTCATCAATATTTCTGTGAACTGTTCTGGTTCCAGATTCAATCAAAACATGTTCCATTCAGAAAATGCTATGGGAAATATTTTTTGATTAGATGTTGGCAAAGTAAAGTAAAGGGCAAAAATAATTTGCAGACTTAAACTAAAGTAGTATATATCGACATTTTTTGCTGAAAACTAGACAAATAAATGTATGGGTTTGTGGACTAAGACTGAACTTATTGAAAAAGTCAATAAGTTCAGTTGATAAAAATGTGTTCAGTTGTGTTCAGTTGATAAAAATGTGAGTAAATAACAATATGATAATTTTAAGACTAAATATTAAAATAGCATTATTACATTATTATCAATGTTATTATATAACAGTGATTGAAACTGGACTGAGATTAAAATTAAAAATAGCCGACAAGAACAACACTGGTCACACTTCCAATTCTCGATTTGACATTGTGAAAAGAAGATATGTGGTCAATATCCCTGTAGGTGTATGGTGTCTTTCCGGATTCTGCTTATGAATCATTCTTTCATAAGCAAGATTGCTTCATTTCATTTTTGCCATGCAATGAATATGGTACAGGGGCAACTGGGCCTTCTCCACAGACCACTGACTCTTTAAAGAATGGACTAAAAAAACAACCTTTTTAACTAAGCTTTCACCTTTAAGTGGCAGAGAAACCCTACAAATGCCCCTGTAAAATAACAGCAACCTGCCAAGTTAACTCAGTGGATGATAAAATAAACCTTGGTGTTTCAAGCCCTCAAAAATGATTTAATCTCAAAGACATCAATTATGAACAATAAAACAATGTCAGTTCAAGCAATGATTGTAATGAGGAAAACAGTCCAGTAATCAGTTCATTTCATTTCATTCCGTTCACTTGTGACTCTATTAGAAGTCCATTCCTGGTTTTACAATAACCCAAAGTAAATCCTGGTGCCGTGCACCTTCCACCACGGAAAACCCCCAAAGACATAAGGAAATAAATGTGTGTGTGTGTATGTGTGTGTATGTGTGTGTGTGTGTGTGTGTGTGTGTGTGTGTGTGTGTGTGTGTGTGTGTGTGTGTGTGTGTGTGTGTGTGTGTGCGCGCGCGTGTGCACGTGCTTTCACGTGTGCGAAGCTCAATGCGTCACAATGTAATGCATTGTAAGCTTGTAGATTGGATATTTTTGGTAATTTTTTGTGAATGTTCGATCTGACCTACAATGGAAACAAAAAGCTTTTCTTGTATATTTGAAGGAAAGATTTGCATAATTATTCACATTCACATACCATTGATATGGCAAAAGGTGCTATAAAGTAATAACAATATAATTGAAAAGTTATTTAAAGCGCTGGTGACCTGAGCTAAAAAGATTTATGAACCATTGCTTTGCAGCTGGTTGTTGTGACCGTCTCTCGATGTAGGACATCAAATAACTGCTGTGTTGTACTATAATGATATTCCCTGCCTGGTGTCTTTTAGAAGGAAACGGTATGCAAAGATTGAAACACAGATTTCATGTGGTAATGTGGAATGGCACTTTGCAGATATACACAACAGATTCATAGTGTAAAGTCTTCCTCTTTGGTTTATCAACGTCAGTTTCTGTACTAGTGATTCTGAACTGATTCTGGTGACAACCAAAGTTATTAATCTGAGGAATTTACATAACTTGCCCAAGGAACCTTAAGCAAAGAGAGATAAGATATAGACAGGTTGCCACATGACAGTACTGAAAGACCCGCTCACCTCAGACATCAGCAACAAACATCCTAGCTCCGGAAACAATTGTAGAATACTATCTTCTTTCTATTTTCATATTTACTTGAGAGAGACGCAATTCAAGGCCAGCATTTTGATACCACATCTATTGTATGTAATGTTGTCGGATTGGAGCCCTCTGTAACTCCAGCATGATGTTCTCTATATTTTATGTCTGTTCTGTATTGTCTTTTCTCATCCAAACAGAATGCTGGGGATACGAACAGCCACCATCATCGCTGTTCTACAGGAGTTGGGAGACGATGACTTCAAGCAGTTCAAGTGGCATCTGTCTGAGTACAAACACATCCCCTATTTCCAGCTGGAGCACAGTGACAGGGTGGACACCAGCATTAAGATAAAGAAGACCTACGGTACTGAGAGAGGTCTGATGATGACAATGGACCTCCTGAAGGAGATGAACATGAATGATGTAGTGTCCCGGTTTTCATCACCAAAAGCAGAAGGTATATCAAAAGAAAAAAGTTTAACATGGGTATATGTCTGTGCATTATGTAAATTAATACATATAGGAGGATTAGGCCTACATTATAATAAATCAAGGATCACTCCAATCTCTTTGTTGATCTAGGCTGAATTCACACAGGCAGCTGCAAATATACAGTATAGCCTACCATTCATTTTCAGTGGAAGCCTGCAGCGATATGAAGATACAAAGATACATCTGATGTTTGCAGCAGATGTAAAAGCTACAATAGCGACAAAGCTACAAAAATTGGCTTCAGCTACAAAGATATAATATATATAATACTATATAATTTTGGAATTTATAAGAATCATATGACATACAAAACAGATATAAAATCCATAGTATATGAAGATCAGAACAGTAGTTCAGATCATCAAAAGCGGTAAAAAAAAAAAAAAACAAAAAAAACAACAACAAAAAAACAAGAACAATTCAAAATCAATTATGATGTAAAATATTATGAACATAAAGGGGGAATCATTTCCTTTCCCTTTGGCGTGCCGAAAGGTGGATTTTCTGTTTTAAAGGACTCCAGGGATTTAGTCTTTTTGAGAGACGGTGTCAGGTCATTCCACACTTGAGTGCCAGTGCTATAGGAGGAGAATTTGTCCAATCTTTGTTTTGAAGGTGGGTGGTATCAGCCACTAACTTTTTTGAGTTAGTGTGTCAGGTATGCGGGTACAGAGATAGAAGGATACAAGGTAGTGCCGTTTACACTATACAACTCCAATATACACTATGTCAGTGCCATTTTAAGTTGCTTAACTCTGTTTTCTACCCTGAACCAACCTAGGCTATGGGGCACTAGCTGATGCTGATGCTGATGCTGGGAAGACTTCAGGAAGGATTATAAAAGGTAAACCTCTACCATTATGGGCCAAACCGAAAGCACTTCTGACAGTGTGTGATATCAAGGCCAGTCGATATAATATACTGAGAGGCACAACAAAAGTCATAGACACATGCTAGACGTTTGAGGTCACCTAGACAATGTGTTCATATTTTTGATTGGTACATCCACTCCAAGGAACAGCAATTTCTGCCTATCTGTCTAGATATGTCTATCTCTAAGACTGTGTTTTTTGAGTTGTGCAACCACTCTAAGGAACAGTAATGTCCGTTCCAACTATGAACCTTTGTTTAGGCTAACACCAGGTGGCAGTGTTTCACCACCACTCACTTCACACATACTGGTCTGAAGTAGAGGACTTCACGGGTCTCAAAAATTCCATCCGAAAACTGAAATAAATCTGTGCAATGTCACCGATTCCGAACTGTTCCGAAAATATTTTCAAATAAATAAACCAGAATCTGAGTCGATCCGTGGCATTTTTCTTCCGATTCTGAACTGTTCCGAGATTTCTTTCAAATGGCGGCGCCATTTGAGTACAACACCCGTCCGAAATGCGACACGCACGGGCATTCCGAGAGACACGACTTTATGAACTAATATAGCTGACGTATTGACCAGTTTACCATTTTATTATAACACTCGCGAGAGAGTATGGAAGAGAGACCCAGATATGGAATCAGACCCAGACAGACAGAGAGGGAGGCTGCACGGCTGCAGGCTGCACTCTCCACGTGTGCAGAGGAGGAGGACGAGGAGGAGGTGTACCTTTTACACATGTAACTTTGTCATATTAACTTGCATTGAGCTTTCACGTCGTTTGGGCCAACAGTACAGTGTTTTAGGGGTGCGTGATATAATGTAGTCTAGAATTAAACACCCGCGATATTATTAACCTACCATCAGTGGCAGCTGATTTAGCTGCAGCTGAGAGAGAGGAGAAAAACACTTTTTTCTCCCTCAGTCTCTTTCCACACAGAGCAGAGCAGCGCAGGGCAGCGTGCATTCACATTCACATCCCAGATATTTTCTTAACATTAACATTTGCAACAACAACAAAAAACAAACGTGTGTTGTGTGTTGTAGAACGGGTCTTCTCGGATGCACTCGGGTTTTACACATATTGATTGACAGGTCCGAGTTCCGATTCCGACCCTATCCGAGTGACTTTGATAAAACACACCGCCGGAACTTACGGGTCTCGGACGAACTTGTTTTTTTCGGGTACGGAAAACCTCTAGTCTGAAGTGAGTGAGAGTATGTTTTGCACTCATATCATCCAATCACCATCAAAGGCATAAGAGGAAATGGCACCCTTTTCACATTAGCTTATAGCGCCACCAGGAGACCACAGCCTGACCTGTGCCCAGAAGGCCACTTTTTCTAGTTAAAATAGTCCAATTCCCTTGGGAATCCTCTTTCAACTCTCCCTCAGTTGAAATCCATCACTCATTCTCTCCTTCTCTTTCTTGAATTACAGAATGGCAGCCCAGGCAAGAGAGTGCATTTCCAGAACAAATGAGGTGAGGCTCAGTGGTCCATAGAGATGACAGATGTTTTATCATCATGGTTCAATAGGAGTCCATGGGACCCTGGATGGTTTCTAAATATATTTATACATTTATTTTATTTTATTTTATTTATTTATGTCTATAGGAAAAGTGAATGGGCTATTTTGATCGATAGGCACCACACAATGTCAGCGACTGCCATGCCATATACAGTATCTCTCGGGCCAAAGGGGAATTTCCCTTCATTGGATAAGATGTTAATATTTCACATTGGAGACTGAGGTTCAATTCCCAGCCGTTACATGGGTGACGTGACCCAGTGGTGAGAGATCAAACCGGGTGTATAGTGGCTCGTAGCCTCTGAGCCACTGAGCCACTGAGTCCCTTAGGATCATTTTATGGAAAAACATCAATCAACCTGAAACAAATTGCCACAGAAACTCTTTCAACGGTTTTGTTTCATGAATATAACATAATGTAATAAATCAAAAGTCTTGGAGAAAGAAATCATTGTGGAACCTATTGAGCAGGGAGTTCCAACTGCACCTCATGAAAAATGCCATTCTATCTCCTGTATCTCTTACTGTTGGGGTACATTGACAGGCCCTCTCAATTCAAGAAGCACAGCTTGATGGGAGGAGGTCTACTCATTGCCATCATGGGGACCATCCTGCTGGTGGTGACCACAGTGACAGACCACTGGGTGGAGTCCACTTATGAACATAGTTGGTTTGAACACCACGGCCTGTGGAAGACCTGCAAAGACAAAGAGTGTTTCTATACCTTTGATAAATGGACCTCTCATGGTAAGACCCACCATCTATCAACTTTCAAATGCCTAGTCTTCGCAGTGATGGTCAGGAACGTCATCTTTATCAGAAGTGCATAAGACTTTGTTTAAAATAAATTTTAGTTTAAATGACGGAGATGTCTCTCCTTCTTCTTGTCTATTTCCACCGTAAGCATCGCAACTCCAAGCCGCTGGCGCATTCATGATACTGGCTTGCATATTGTGCTCCGCTGGGATCATCGTTGGCATCAAGTCCTTTGCTCCCGTCTCACCCTACAGAAGGCATAGCTGCGCATTGACTACAGCATTGCTCTTCTTTTCTGCCGGTAAGTCTCCACTTCAAATTTCAGACACCATTTGAAATTTAAATATTCCATTTTCGGTATTATTGGCGCTCTGTAAATAAAAATAGCATCGCTCATAGCAAATGAAACCAATAATGAACTTCATTAATAGCTATTCTTAATAATACATATGATTTGTGAGATATACTACAGTATAGTGTAGAAGGGACAGCTGTGTACATAAACATGCTTGCAGTCTGTGGCTGGTTGCACCACAGTGCTCCGGCCCCCATGGAGTCACATTAAGTAATGCGGCCCCCACCCCAAAATGACCGACACATCCCGATCTCTCCTATTTATCCCAGGTATCATTCTTCTGATGGTTCTGGGCATCTTTACTGCTGTGGTACCAAAAAACTTTCACGAATTTGGGGGACAATGGCAGTGGTCCTGGTCTTACAACCTAGGCTGGGCGGGTGTGGCCATGCTCTCATTGGCAGGTAAGGATGGCAACATGGTGATTCAATTATTATTATTGCACAATTGAATTGTTGTATGGTATATAGCAGGGGTATTCAACCTTTTTGACACCAGGGACCACCATTTATTCAGCATTTGAGCCACGGACCACCACTTGATGACATTTTAGCCCCAAAGACCTAAATCTAAAGAATTATTTTGGTTTTGTTCACAAGCGCTAATTCAGATGACGAATATTTTAACTCTTGAGAGTGTGAAAATGAAACCAAATGGACCCGCAAGGGTCCATTTGGTTTCATTTTGACATTCTCAAGAGTTACATCTGGTTAACCAACTTTCCATCATTTAGCCTGGGGACCAGCTGGAACCCTCTCAAGGACCACAGGTGGTCCCCGGACTGGTTGAAAACCCCTGGTATATAGTATTATTGTGTAACCTATAGGATATTAGTGTGCATCCATAACTGATCTTATGTTGCAGGTTTCATTTACAGCTGGATCTACAGAAAGCATGAAAAAGAAAGGCAAAAAAGTGATGGCCTCATCAAGGAGCCATTTTCGTTACATCCTAAGTGATCATAACTGATCTATTACCCGTGGGTCAATGTCTTACTCTCCTTGGATTTTTTGTATCATTAGACTATAGGTTATATCCTACTTGTGGACAATATTTTGAATAAGAACCCTAACTATGGTATTGACTTATCTTAAAATGACGTCCCTGCCTCCAATGTTCAATCAGGAATTTATCTGCAAATACAATATTTTCACAAGGAGCAGTATGGCCACTGTCTACCATGTTTACCCACCTTATTAAGACAGTTACATTTTATTTTATTTTTTTGAAAGAGATAGAGAGCTGTGCTTTAATATTTCTGTACTGGTCAATCTTTATGACTCTTGAGTGACGATGTTTGATTGGCTAAAATTACCAAAAATGTGTGTGCTGTAGGTGTAGTAACTGTATAACAGTATAAATTCATTGTTGATGTCCATTCTATGATATGTGATTGACTTTCTGGTTGTGCACTGATTATCTGCCCTCCCTCTGTCCTGCACTTTGAAATATATTTGGCATCATAACACACTTTTCATGTTCTGAATAATTTAATGCTTTGTGGTCGGTGTAGCCTACTACATACTCTATAGGCCTACGTTCCAAATCTGAAACAATTTAATATAACAGTTT
>CM076970.1:9645250-9710250 GCA_039105355.1 Benthosema pterotum
TCAATAAAGTTCTTTCTACTATATTCAATTAGTCCTGTTAATTAGCAATTCATTTCATTACCCATTCACCACCACCAGACTGTATCAAACACATGCTCTGAGTCTTGTCTGCGTTCAATGGGCGTCACAATGCTTTTCCAATGGAGTCACATGGTTTGACCTAACATTAGTGTTGATGGGCATGGGAAGAACAAACCCTTCAAACGGAGCAATGGTGGGGTAAGATCTTGTTAATAATGAAGTCAAACTGCATTGTTCTATGAAAAACACTTCTATTTGAAACCAAATCCTGGCTATAGAAATCACTCTTCACCTAGAATTTTCTTCAAAGCTGGACAAGCATCATGAACACTGTAAATTTAACCTATACAATACATAGTAAGCTATATTTTGTGGTCCCTAGACACACCAGTCATTTACAACTCTTGTAAAAGTTTGACTTTAGCTTCTAATTTGTAGATGATGGCCTATAGAACAATTTTTAGTCCAGTGGGCCCATCTACAGATGAAAAAATATGCATTTTTTCTCTCTCTGTGACCCCAAATTATATTGTAAATTATACTGAGTATGTCTGTGTTACAGACACTCCATGTTCCTCCTCCAACTAGCATAAGAGAAGTCGGAACTCACTCAAGGTCCCCCAGGGTCCCTGGACTCCACTTTGAGAACCAGAGCTGTTAGTTACACCAGCAGTGGGATCCTTTACACCTCAACTCTGGGTGGAGGGCTGATGATCATGAACTATAAGTCACGCCCTATACTCACATGCATTTACTTCTGGGACATGTATGTATGACAGTCTATTGCAGATATTTGCACATCACTATGATATTTACTGTATGTGTTGGACTGACAGTCCCCCGTAAACTACAGAGGTATATTCACCAATAAATCAATCACATTTTGGAAATGTTTAATAAAATAGTGAAATCAGATTCGCTGCTTTGCTGGCTGACTGACTTTATCACGCACATGCACGTGTACACACACGTACACACACACACACACACACACACACACACACACACACACACACCACACACACACACACACACACACACACACACACACACACACACACACACACAACACACACATACACACACAGATATGAGAGCAAGATAGAGAGATAGAAACATGTACAAGCACACACGCTAGCGCGTGCTCACACATGCACGCATGCACGGACACATGCACGCAGTGTGGGTTCCCACACTGCAAGAGAGAAAACAAGCAGCCAGGTCTATGAAAAGATCAAAGTGGAAAGTATGTTATAATGGCCGGCACAGATTCATGTAGGAGTCGTTGCACCACTCAAAAAAGAAGAAGAAATAAAAACTACGATTACAATCACAACTGCCGGACTCACGTTTCCTGTTGCATGCACCAAACCCTACCGCCACACGCCCACCACAATGTCATGTGACCTGCTGCTACTAGGAACTGTGAAGCCACTGACACGGCAGTCAGACAGTTAGTGAATGGGTTTGTCATGCAGTGTAGCTCTTAGCTGTGAAATGGTGCAGGTAGAAGTTGTGTCTGGATCTAGTGAAGGTCCAGTTCCCTGTGGACACAACTACCGCAGTAGATGCATTGAGGAATACTGAAATCAGGGTGATCGGCAAGGACAAGGGACATCATCTGCAACTGGACGCTCAGCTCAAGACCTGTGCTGAAGAAAAACCCAATGCTGGCTGACATGATGGATATAGAGAATACGGGACTCCAAGCTGTTCCTCCTGATCACTGCTATGATGGACGTGAAGATGTGGTCTGTGATTTTTGCACACGGAGGAAACTGAAAGCTGTGAAGACTTGTCTTCAGTGCCGGTCTCTTACTGTGACACTCACCTCCAGCCTCACTATCAGTCTCCTGTCTTTAACAATCACAAGCTGGTGAAAGCCTCCAGTAAGCTTCCGGAGAACGTCTGTGCTCATCACGACGAGGTGAAGAGCTTTTCTGTCGTACCGATCAGCAGTGTATCTGTTCTCGGTGCTCTGTGGAAGAACATAGGGGTCACGACACAATCTCAGCTGCTGCAGAAAGAGCGGAGAGACAGAAAACGTTTGACACGAGTCAGCAGAACATCCAGCAGAGAATCCAGGAGAGAGAGAACGACGTGAAGGTGCTTTACCAGGAGGTGAGGTCTATCAATCACTCAGCTGATAGAGCAGTGGATGACAGTGACACGATTTTTACTAAGCCGGCCGCTGCTGCCATTAAAAGAAGACGGACTGAGGTCAGGGAGCTGATCAGAGACCAGCAGAAACTTATCCTGAGTCGTGTTGAAGAACAGATGAAGCGTGTGGAGCAGGAGCTTACTGAACTGAGGAGGAGACATGCCGAGCTGCAGCAGATTTCACACACAGAGGATCCCATCCAGTTCCTAAACAGTTACGCGTCCCTCTCAACGTTCAGCGATCTACAGACCCGGTCGATGCCAATTCTCTGAGGTCATTTGAAGATGTGACTGTGGCCGTGTCGAAGATGCTGTCAAAAACCAGGGACAAACTAGAGGACATTTTTAATGAGGAAGTGACACGTATCTCAGAGTCAATGAGCAGAGTGGATGTTTTACTGTCAGCATCGCCAGAACCCAAAGCAAGAGCCGATAACAAGAGCCAAGAGCCGAGAGATCTACGAGCCAAGAGACCAGGTGCCAAGCCACTGCAAAAAGACAAAAAGACCAGAGATGAGGTCTTAGAAACAATGAAACTAGACGATGTTTTTCAAATAAAAGAAATGACCAAGTTATTCGTAGTGATCATATTCTTCGTCATTATGTGGACGCACACTATTAAAAAGCAGCGTTCACCCCCCAGAGGAGCCCGAGCGAGCCGTTCAGGGGTCAGTGTCTTTTTGATCAGAGGACACGAGGAAAGAGATCTACCAGAACCCAAGACCGGCGGAGACGAGTTCTTACGTGACTCGTATCCAATCACACTGGATCTAAACACGGCACAGCAACGCATGACTATGTCTGAAGGGAACAGAAAAGAATAGTGTTGGACAAACGATCTCTTCCCCAGAACCTGAACAAAGAGATTCTGACTGGACGCTGTTTCCGGGTGGGTTGAGTGGCAGGGAAAAGTTTATATTGTCGTCACGGGCGTTGATGCATGGGGAAAGGTTAGACAATTTTATGGGGGCCCAGAGCCAGGGGGTCCCAATAATAGCTTGGGTTAACTTCCTTTACATTATATGTATTTACATTTAAGTTAATGAAGTAATTTTTTTTTTTTATCTCAAATTGCATTAAAAAAGGAGTAAAAAGGGATGCTGGCAAGGGGGGGGGCAAGGGGGGCCCTGTGGAAAACCTTTGCAAAAAAACAACAAAAAGAACAAAGACATATTTTCAGAGGATCGTTTGATGGATCCTTGAATGTTGTGGACACAGTGGGTGGATTTGGACGCAGTAAAAGAGCTTGGTCTTTACATTGCCATATTGAGCATTACAATGGCAGTGACAGGTGGAATATGATGGCTTTTGAAAGTATAACGATGTTTATGCTGAATTGCGTGACCTCAAGTATTTAAATTTTTAGCGTCTAATAAAATTCATTTTGTATTATATGTCTCTGATGGCAACATTCCTTGCATAAGTAAACTGTTGTTTTAAATCACAAGTTGTTGTCACCTGGATGTCTCTATATACATCTGTAACTCTTATGGGAGGTCGATCTTCTTTAGAAATACTAAAATAAACATTTATTTGACATTAGAAACAAATAGTTTAGTTCCTGAGCATCATCACTAAAATGATATGTGTTTATTGCATCTATTGACTTCCGTCCAATGGTACAATTGTGTCTCGTCATTTATTAATCAACATGTTTGATTTGTTATTTGCATTCTTATATACTCTTTTCCATGTTCTAATTCAGTTAGATATGACTGCAGAACCGTACAATGATTACTGGATTGATTGATTGATTGATATGGGATTCACGTGGCCCCTTCAAAGACAAATCTGCAGTGAGCTGTCCTGGGCACAATCAAGACTGTGGTTATAGCGACCACAGGTGGTAGTTTGTTTGCAAACCGAGAGGAGGCTTGTCATGCTGTAACCCTACGCTTAACACTAACACTAACACTGTAACACTTACTGCTACAGTGGTGTTCCTGCACACGCACGTGCGCGCGCGCGCACACACACACACACACACACACACAGAGAAAGACAAACCGATTGCATCACACATATTGTAATCGTGCAATATTGTAATTGTTATTGTCGGTCGTAATCCATATTTCCCATTGTAGTCAGGCCAGAAGGAGAGATAAAACATCCCCACCAGACCGAAGAGAATTCTAATCAGAGGAAGAAAAAGAAAATCCATCACTCTTACACAAAAACAAAATAACACAATATGTATAGGTATTTTATTTCCTACCATCCTATTTCCGTTTGTTCCAATGAGAAAGTTGTTTTGTTTGATGCAATGTCGCCATCCAATGGACAATACGGTTGTATATACTGTAGATCTCTACAGATATACTGTATAGAGCGAGCTGCATTGTTTAAAAATAAAACAGCCTCAATATAAACAGAGATACCAAATTTGATATTTGGAACACCTAACTATAGCTAACTAACTAATTTTTAATTTTTATTAATAATAGTGGTAATAACAATAATAACAAAAATAGTTGATCTGCAAGCTCACAATACCAAAATTGTGGTTGAAGATATTAAACCCATTAAGTTTCCTCATGCTAAATGCAATGGCTGCATTCGTTGGTGGGCCTTTCTGGAGGCTTGTTTGTTGTCTCACTCGCCTGCTATAAACGTGAGGACAGAGTGATTAAACTTTGGACTCCAAGCCAAAGTGGTTATCTGCAGTACAATAGCCTGCATGTCATAAACCAGCAGGTACAGGGTAGGTTCAGACATAAGCATAAGTTGTATTAATCCTATAACCTCACCGTAGTAAAACAGTGCCAAGTGCCTATTCCTACACTTAACCTCTGTATAAATTTAAAAACCTAAACCCTAAACATATTTTTAATCTTTTATTCTCAGTTAAACCAAAACACAAGAACCTCCCCCAAGCATACTAATGCAAAAAATCTGGGCGAGCCTGTTTTGGACTGAGCCTTCTGTTTACCATGTATGCTGCATATACATGTATGTGATTGGAGTCATTCTAATGTAGGACTTACATTTTCTACAAATGCCTTCTCAACCATGAAAGTTTACCGGAAAAAAACATTTTCATGTCAAGGAACCACTTTTTGGGCTTTGTGAGCAGGTCAATTGCAAGGAGGTTTTATTAAACCAAAGCTAAGGAAGCATGAGGACAACACTAACAAACATGTAACTACTTTTACGAACAAACAAGGAACTGAAAACACAAGGTCATATATATAGACAAGGACTAACTAGACACAGGTGAACAACTAACAAAAATCAGCACAGGGGTTGGCTGGGGAACCAACGGGACACAGGTGGAAACACAGGCCATCCATAACCTCGCCCCCCATATCTCTGTGATCTGATTCATGTGAACATCCCCACCCTCTCTCTCAGGTCCGCCTCCTCCATCACCCTCAAGGTCCACCCAACCTGTCTGTCCACCATGGGTCTAGAGCCTTCACCGCTCTGCCCCTCACCTCTGGAATTCCCAAATTGTCTCTGCTCCTTGCTGTTTAAGTTTTTTGCCTGTTTTATTTTTGCTATGACTTTTTTATCTGTTGTTGTACGGCGACCTTGAGTATAAATAAAATGTATTATTATTATTATTGTTATTATTATAGGCAATCACAGGACTAGTAAGACAAGGCAGGTACAGAAGTACAGGGCTAGACAGAAGGCACAAGGAAGAGTAGGTAAAACACTAAAAATACAAATAGCCAAAACAGGGTGCATAATATAACCCAGCGGCCGTCACGTAGCGTGACACTGAGAAGTATTTCCAAACTGAATCCATTTGAAACGCTGAATTCTTTTTGAATATGACATGACACAAGATGCAAACCCCGTTTCTTCCCATAACGTTTTCCCTACTTGTCCCACACATGTAATACTTTCCCTCAAATGAACAGTTTGGATCCATGGTCACCCTACTATACACTGTCACACTTGTCACAGTCCCAACCATATAATCACTACCTGTGGGACCTGGAGTGAGGGCAACATAATGAGGATAAAAACAAGCACTTTTATCCTCGCTCAGCCAATTTATAGTGAGAGCAATGAAAACATGGGAAACTCAATCTCAGAAAAACAAAAAATGTGCAAACATTTATTCAAATAGCCCATAGGCTATATCACATTGGTCATGATGAATATGGTTGGCTTTTAATCAATGTACACTTAGAGGTTAGAGTGTTGGCCCTGAAATTAGGAAGTCACGGTTTGATTCCCTGGACTGCAAAAATGATTATTTCACAACGAGGCAAACAACAAAACCGTTAAGCATTTGGAATCAATCATATAAATCGCCCAACAGATCAAAATAGGAAAACGGAATATGAACTATTTTCTACACAGACAAAAATGTACGTGATTTAATGCATGTTTTTGATTTTTCTTCTTTTCTAAGATTAGAACCAACACTACCGATTCCAGAGGTCTACTAAAACATTGGGTTATTTAGCTTATGTCAACAGAACAGTTTACAAATGATGATGATGATGTCGACCTTGAGAGAATTTTTACCAGACATGATGTACACGCCTCATAGCGCACCAGTGGTGCGCTATGAGGCGTGTACACCTGCTATTTTTACAAACAATACTTCAAAACACCGAAAGGGCTCTAGAACGAGTCAATCAGTCTTCTTCAGGTTTCTTGATGTCGTGGCACATCCTCATGGTGGCCATGTCGCAGACCCAGAACCCGGGAGGATGGGCCGCGTGAAGATGGTCTCCGTCCTCAGGAGGAGGCTCATGGTGTCGCCGACCACGCTGTACCAGCACATGACGCCGCCGGGTGGTCCAGGTACATCCCCACGCGCGAGTTCACCCGCATGATGACCTCGCAGCCGATGTCGCCGTGGCGGTACGACGCGCCGCCCTCCCACACCTGCAGGCACCACGTGTCCTTCATCAGGCCGTAGCGGCGCTCCATGTTGTCGTTGTTCCGCGGCGTGTCCGGGTACGAGGCGGCGATGTCCACGTAGTCGCCGCCCCACTCCACCTCCCAGTAGTGGCGCCCGGTCAGCTCCTCGGCGCCCAGGCACTGCCAGCACTCGCCGAAGCGCTTGGGGTGCGGCGGGTGCCCCTGCACCACCGTGGTGTTCTGCACCTTCAGGTTGTTCTCGGACAGCGCCAGGAACTGGTGGTGCGTGTTGGGGTCGATGGTGACCCGGATGGCGTACTTGAGGAACTCCTCGCGGGTCTTGGGCTCGGCCGTCGACAGCAGCACACGTCTGCCGTGCGGACGGCGTCCGAAACGTTCTCGCCTTCCTCCCGGAGGACGGTCTCCAGCCGGCCGCGCATCTTGCCCATGTCGACCAGCACGTCGGCGAAGTAGAGAAGCGGGCGGGGCGTCTTGGTGCCGTAGACCGGGCGCGGATGGACCGGACTCGTGGACTCGCTGATCCGGGCCAGGGTGTTGGTGGAGCTGCCGCGCGGCACGACGCTTATCCCCTTCTTCGTCGACGTCGCCGAGAAGCGCTCCAGCTCGACGTCGCGCCGCCTCAGCTCGGCCAGCGCCTGCTCGGCGCGCTTGCGCTGCTGGTCGGCGCGGTTGACCTCGCGCCGCTGCTGGTCGCGGATGTGCTCGCGCACCTGGGCGCGCCGCCGCTCCACCGAGGCCAGGAGCTCGGCGAACAGCACGTCGCTGTCCCGCGCCGCACGGTCGGCCGAGTAGTGGATGTCCTCTCCCTCCTGCAGCAGCACTTTAGCCTCTTCCTCCGTCTCCTGGATCACCTGCAGCAGGGGCGTTTTTGACATTATAGGCAGAGTAGGCAATTGCATGGGGCACCATGAGGGGATGGGCAGTATCGGGGCGACCACCAGACATGCTTTAAAAGGCTAATAAGCCTCATATGGATAAATACAGTACTATTATACTTGTCCTCTATAACTAGAATAGACCTTGCCGTCTTGTCCACCCTAGGACACTTTCCAGCTGGGCTCATTCATTCCAATGTAAATATCATGGACTTAACACAATTAATACTGGTTCATTTTTTTGAACCAGGCCTTCAAAATAATTTATTTTTTAAAACAATGTTTTTTTCATGGTGGAGAGGTTTTCTCTATCACATGTTATGCTTAGCTGTGTTTTGAACATAGCTGTTTGGGGAGGGGGCTGTTAGGGGCCTAAAGGTCTAGCCTATTATTTAAAACACATATAATATGTTCTTTAGTTTAAAAAATAGTTAGTTAGTTAGTTTAAAAAATAGTTCATATTTTTATCCCTTTTATCCCACCATTTTTCTGTGCCTCTCATAGGTATACCATCACACAAGATTTTCCCTGGAGCCCAGAGGGGGGCTCCAGAAAATCTAGCCTGGATTCTCCAAATCGGCTTAGAAACACCACTGACCTGCAGGATGGAGATGTCGCCGTGGAGCCTTCCGGAGACCTTCACTAGCCGGTGGTTCTTGAAGGCGGGCGACGCGTGGTGCGGCCGCACGTGCTCGTCACAGTACGACACCAGGCACTGGAGGCACGTCTCCACGGCCTTCAGCTTGCGCTTGTGGCACACGTCGCAGCCCACCTCGCCGGGGCCGGCGTAGCAGTCGTCGGGGCGCGCCGCCTCCTGCTGCGTCCGCTCGATGGTCTTCATCACCTCGTCCAGCACGTTGTTCTTGCGCAGCACGGGCCGCGTCATGATGCGCCGGCACTCCGGGCAGCGCACCCGCCGCTTGTCCTTGTCCCAGAACGCCTCGATGCAGCGCGTGCAGAAGTTGTGGCCGCATATCAGCGTCGTCGGGTCCTTCATGAAGTCCACGCAGAGGGAGCAGAAGAAGTTCTCCTCGTGGAGCTGGACCAGTGTCTGCGCCATGGTTTTCAGTTCAGTATACACAGTGCCTCACACTGCTGGTGGTGACAGGCTGGCTGGCTACTGACTGACTGAGTTGACTTTCAGTCGCGGCTTCCCTTCCTGATTATGCTCAGGCGATCACGTGACCTGCGTGGGTGGTTCTTCCAGGTTTCCGCGTGCCCTTAGAAACCTGGTTCAAAGTCTAAAGACTAGATCTACCGGTAACTCTCTGTCCCTCCCCCTCTACCTACCTCTCTCTCTCTCCCTCTCTCTCTCTCTCTCTCACTCACACACACACACACACACACACACCACACACACACACACACACACGCATACCTGCCTTACAGATACCGCGAGGAATGCGTTAAGACATTTCATTGCAAGGGAGGAAGGAAACACTTGTTTTACAAACTACGGGAGTATAGTCAGGCATGAGAGAGAGTCTTACTTCTTTTTTTTCCTTTTCCATTTATGGAGTTTCTTTTTTCAGAATACGTTTAGGTTTGTTTGTTTTTCTCATGGTGAAATAATGATTTTATCATGAGCTATTAAAAGAAAATGGGTCCTTACTCCTGAGCCCTTACCACTACCTATTGTAGTGTCGGGGAAACAATGCCATAAGAGGTTCTGGATCACTGTGGGTCCAACTGACTCCCCACCGGGTGCTGCAAACCCCCCCCCCCCCCCAGTACACTGGTGAAACCCTGGGATAGGCTGCTTGGGGTTTGGGGTCGTTCATGAACATCCTGTTGCGCAGGGCCGGATCTAGGCATGGGCAAGGGGGGGGGCTAAATCCCATGACTGCCCCACCAAACATGATGGCATGCAAACAAACCCACATTTCAAAGATATTTCAAATTAAAAAGCTTATTTAAAATGATATGAAACACTACCACTGCTACTAACTAACTGCTACAGCTGTGGCATCACTAAACCAACAGCATTTCACCACTGAAAACAGAAAACTCTCTGAGTCAGACCTTTAGCTTTATGCATGCTGCGTGTCTGTTGCTACTTCAAAAACAACTGAAGTTATTAGTGATACTTGCCTAATATAAATCCTGCACAAGATACATATGAATCTTAACACAGAAGTTAACACAGAACTAAAGAATTTAAATGAAAATGGTATGGGGGCGGCTGCCCTCATGCCATTTTCGCCTGCCCCCCCCCCAATCTGGGCCTGCTATTGCGTCCACACTGGCAGTTACTGTGTCACAGTCTCTCATTTTCATTGAAATCCAGTCAGCGACGCCCATTGTTTTGTATACTGCTACCAACTCTCCAAAGCTACAAAACAAGTTGAGCTGGATCAGCAGCACCTAAAGCTGAGCCATGGGGAGTGATAGTGATCAATTCCAAATATCAACAGCATCTGCCCCAACTATGGTAGTCTATTCAGAATGATGTCAGAACAGACCAGGTCCATATATTGGACACTGGGCAAGGGCACTGTCCAGAGACCGGGCAGGCAGAGGCCTTTTTTGGGAGGGAGTGTTCTGGACAACAGTGGGTCCAACCGACTCCCCACCGGGCAGTGCAGCTGCTGTTGCACGGTGGAACGCATGTGTGAGTTTGAAATCGGTGGTGCGAGTGGTTCTCTAGTTGTGTGGATATCAGACATACACACATACGTATATACCAGTGGACCCGTGTAATAGGTGTAATAATGTAATTACTAGTATAATTACTAGTGTAATAGTCCACATAAAAATGACATTTTAATAAATAACTGTACACTTTATTGAAAAAAGTCATATAACAATAACACCTGATGATCATGTTTTGTGTGGGGGAAAACATTGCATCTTTAATATATAAAGATGATATATTTACTACTAACACCACATTTCTCCACAGAGGAGTTGTTATGTTATATAGCTGAACTATAATGTTTGTGAATCATTGAGACAGACAGACAGACAGACAGACAGACAGACAGACAGACAGACAGACAGACAGACAGACAGACAGACAGACAGGCAGGCAGGCAGGCAGGCAGGCAGGCAGCAGGCAGGCAGGCAGGCAGGCAGGCAGGCAGGCAGGCAGGCAGACGACAGTGTGCCACCTGTTCTGTCAGACTAGATCCTGGCAGCATTTTCACCACAAGTCCAGCAGATGTCAGGATATCACAGGTTTAGATTGGATCACGCCACTAGACTCTCTGACCCCATTGCCTCAGACTATATTCTGAAAATCAGATACAACTGTGAGGGAGGCTGTAGTACACGCAGGGTCCAAGGGGGTCAAGTGTATATCTGCTAGCTTGTGGCAAGTGTAGTGGAGTAGCCTTTGTACAAACATCCACCAGGCAGATGAGAAAATAAGTGAGGAAGAAGAATTGGCTGAGTGACTGACACCAGGTTTCATCAAGGCGGCGTACAACTGCTGACGAGATGTCACCCTTCGTGTTGTAAAGCTCACATATTGTTTCTTTCTGCTAGATGTATTTTTAAGTCTGTTACGTTGTAAAATTACATGAGAAATATTACCCTATACAGCCTATAGGATAAAGCAGTGGTGCGTATTATTTCCACACTCACTTCATAGGGCCACATTGCATATTACTGTTCAAAAATATCAGATCTCAAGCTCAAAACACATTGCGCTGCAGGCAAGGTGTATGCTTATGTCCCACAAACAGTTTGGATCTGGTCATTCTACACACTTTTTTCGACATAGGGATATGGACACAAAAAAATCATAGTTACATGTTATAGACACAAATGAACAAAGGTTACACTAATATTTTAGAAACAGGCAGGGTGTCATGGTCTTCACTATTTACTGGTACCACAACATGACATAACATTCATTCATGTTGCAGACATTCAATTCAATTCAATTCAATTCAATTCAAAGGGCTCTATTGGCATGACAAAACAAATAAGTTTTCATTGCCAAAACAAAAAGCACAGTTAATACAAACACACAAGTAGAGTTACTAATCAGACATTTAAATTTATTTGATGTTTGACACAGACATTAAACAATAAAGCATTGCAAGCATAATCACAGAAAACAAAACAATAATACAATGATTATATAATAATAGACTGCAAACGATGATACAACATTATGGTTGCAGCAAATAACACAATTTCATAAGTATAGTAGTTCACTTAATGTAAAGCACGTATGTCTTTCTGAAGCACCGTTTTTGTGCTTCAGATATTGTTTTTTAGTAGAAATGTACTGTTTGACTTATCAGTAATCCTTCATGGGGGAGTGGGACATTACATTGAATGTCTATTGGTGCTTGTAGAGTGGTAAGACACTTTATACAATACAGGAAGGATACCATGTCATTATTACATGTTGTGTTAATCTATCGTCTAACCTGTCTCAAAACATTGTGTGAACATAAATCAGAAAGCCTACAGTACATTATGTTTCCCAGCTGTCCCTATACGTAAAACTGCCCAGGTTTTCATTTAGTCACAAATGACAGTTAATTATATGTTTTGACGGTATTCAAATCCGTGGAATTAAATTCACAGCTCCAACCCCTACTATATCTCCGATAGTTCCACCAACAACTGTGCCTACTGGACCGAAAAAAGTTCCCAAAGTTGCCCCGGTTTTAAATCCACCCACAGCCACGGCAGTAGTTCCAACAAAGCCTCCCACAATCATTCCACTGAAAATTAAATTGTTCTTTCTCTCAGCTTGTCTTCTTGCTGCTCTCTCATATTCTTCTCTTGCCTTACGTATTTCCTCCTCTTTCTCCTCATCACATCTCCTTTTCAGTTCCGCTAACAGTTTCTCATATTCTTTCTGCATTCGCTCTTTTTCTTCCTGGGCCTTTTGCTCAGAAAGTTTCTTCAGTTTTTCCTGCTCTCTAACTAACATTGCTTGGTATTTTTCTTTCAGTTTCTTTTCTTTTTCCAGAGCCTCTCTCTCATATTTTTTCTTCACTTTTTCTTTCCTCACCCTTCAGTTTCTTCTCTTCGTTCTCTTTAAGAATTCTCTGTTTCTCTTCCTCTATTGCTCTCTCTGCTGCCTGGAACATCTCAGTGGTGTAGTGGCTTCCTCCGTTCTTCTTCACCATGTTGTTGATCTTCTCCATCAGCTCAGTGACCTGAGAGGGATCCTTGGTGGTGTTGTTGAAGACATGGTAGCGACCATCACACTTTGTGATTAGTTCTTGTAGTTCTGGACTATCATTCAACAAACTTTCAATTGGTGCATCACCATAAGTGCACAGAATGATGGGGTATTGATTTGACATTTGGCCAAACTTTTCTTGTATCATTTCCACATATTTTTGCTCTTCTTCTGTGAATCTATTCATCAGGTTGATCAGAATCAGGAACACATGTGGACCAGGAGCAGCTAAACTAATACACCTTCTGACCTCTTCACAGGTTTCGACTTTGCTAAACGTAGTGTCAAATAATCCTGGTGTGTCAGTAACAGAGACCTTTCTACCAGCCACTAAACCTTTAGCCTTAGAACAGCCTGTTGTAACAGATTTGAATGATTTCTTTCGGAGTTAAAACATGAACTGCAGAAGTATATGCAGTTATGGGTGCTTCGATACGCCACAGAGCAATTTGCAGTAGTATGTATATTGTATAGAGGCCTTTCTGAGACCTATATATCCCATACTCTGAGGGGATGGCGGCCATCTTGATGGTAAGCCATAAGTTATATTCAATGGAATGTGGATGCAATGACAGGCGGAGAGAAGATACTACTACTACTAGCACTACTTCTACTACTAGCCATACCACTAGGCCTACTACTACTACTACTACTACTACTACTAGCACTACTACTACTACTACTACTACTACTACTACTACTAGTACTACTAGTACTAATAGCAGTAACTACACATGCCAGCAATGGATGTGATGACAGGCAGAGAGGAGATACTACTACTACTACTACTACTACTACTACTACTACTACTAGCAATACTACTACCACTCCTACTACTACTAGCAGTAATACTTCTAGTACTAATACTAGTACTAATAGCAATAACCTACACACACCAGCAATGGATGTGATGACGGGTGGAGAGGAGCTACTACTAGCACCACTCCTACTACTACAATGACAACAACTACTACTACTACTACTAGCAGTACTAGTACCACTACTAATAGCAATACCACTACTACTACTACTACTACTACTACTACTACTACTAGCAGACCTAGTACTACTAGCAGTACTACTATACTACTAGCACTACTACTACAGCTACCTGTTAACATGCTAATGCTAACATTCTAACCCGAACATGCTAATGCTAACATGCTAATATGCTAATGCTAAAATACTAATGCTAACATGCTAATGCTAACATGCTAACATGCTAATGCTAACATGTCAATGCTAACATGCCAACATGCTAATGCTAACATGTCAATGCTAACATGCCAACATGCTAATGCTAACATGCTAATGCTAACATGCTAATGCTAGCATTAGCATGTTGACATTAGCATATTAGCATTATCATGCTATTGTTAGCATGTAGTAGTAGTAGTACTGCTAGTAGTAGTAGTAGTAGTAGTGCTAGTAGTAGTCGTACTGCTAGTAGTAGTAGTAGTAGTACTGCCAGTAGTCGTACTGCTAGTAGTAGTAGTAGTACTGCCAGTATTATTACTGCTAGTAGTGGTAGTACTGCCAGTAGTAGTACTGCTAGTAGTAGTAGTAGTACTGCCAGTAGTAGTACTGCTAGCAGTAGTAGTAGTAGGAGGAGTGGTGCTAGTCGTAGTACTAGTAGTAGTTTTAGTAGAATGCATTCCATTGAACACTTCACACTTGTTTACCAACAAGATGGCCGCTCCTTTCTGAGTATGGGACTGAGAAAGGCCTCTATAGCGGGTTAGGCGGGGCTTATGGGCTCCGATTCTGCTTCTATGCTTGTCGCTCTTAACTTGAGTTTGCACTTGTAATAATAGATTTGTATGGTATGTAATGCAGTTTGTATGCTTAAAATAAGAAAGAAAGTGTATGTTATTGTTTGTTTATTTGTTTGTTTATTTATTTTTATCCTTTGAGCCTGTTGTCTCCTCATCGCAATAATACGCAGCTGCAGCCCCTATTAAAAGCCCAACCCCTTCACCAACATCTTTGCCTACTGGACCAAAAAGACCTCCCACAGCTCCCCCAATTGTAGCTCCTAAGTGTATTGCACTACCCCCCCTGATGAATAGGTTCATCATCTCAGCTTCTCTTCTTGCTTCTCTCTCACGTTTCTTTCTGTCCTTACGTATTGCCTCCTCTTTTTCCCTAGCACATTTTATTTTTAGTTCCCTTTGCTCTCTCTCATGTTCTTTTTGCATTTGCTGCATTCGCTCTTTTTCTTCCTGGGCCATTTTCTGCGAAAGTTTCTTCAGTTTTTCCTGCTCTCTGCGTAATATTGCTTGGTGTTCTTCATTCAGTTTCTTTTCTTTTTCCAGAGCCTCTCTCTCATATTTTTTCTTCAGTTCTTCCTCATCCTTCAGTCTCTTCTCTTCATTCTCTTTAAGGATTCTCTGTTTCTCATCCTCTATTGCTCTCTCTGCTTCCTGGAACATCTCAGTGGTGTAGTGGCTTCCTCCATTCATCTGCACCATGTTGTTGATCTTCTCCATCAGCTCAGTGACCTGAGAGGGATCCTTGGTGGTGTTGTTGAAGACATGGTAGCGACCATCACACTTTGTGATTAGTTCTTGTAGTTCTGGACAATCATTCAACAAACTTCCAATTGGTTCATTTTCAATTCCATCACCATGAGTGCACAGAATGATGGAGTATTGATTTGACATTTGGCCAAATATTTCCTGAATCATTTCCACAGATTTCTGCTCCTCTTCTGTGAATCTATTCACCAGGTTGATCAGAATCAGGAACACATGTGGACCAGGAGCAGCTAAACTAATACACCTTCTGACCTCTTCACAGGTTTCAGGTTTTCTAAACCTGGTGTCAAATAACCCTGGTGTGTCAATAACAGAGACCTTTCTACCAGCCACTACCCCTTCAAACTTAGAGCAGCCTGTTGTAACAGATTTGAATGATTTCTTGGATTCAAAAGAGTTAAAATCCAGGATGGTGTTTCCAGTGGCGCTCTTTCCATTTCCAGTCTTCCCAAGCATGACAATACGAATGTCTTCATCATTTGTTATGACATCTGATGGATAGAAAATGATATGACCATGGCAGTTAAAAATGTTTCGTTAAAAATGATAATAAATAATGACAATTCTATGCAAGTAATATCTTTGCTTTTCTGGGGGAACAAAGTAGCCTGGAAATATACATACCCTCAAGCACAATCGGGGTTATGGAATCTGCACTCATGTCTGTCTTAGTTTTCTACAGAGAGAGGAGGGGGGGTAGACGTTATCATAAAAAATGGTTTGGCTTAATTGGCTATTTGTCTGAGTCACCGACTGGGCATCAGGGATCTCTTATATGGGCATACCGGTTTAGTTGGTGGTGGGACGTAGGTGTCAGACATCCTGATTTTGGCTCTTTGGTGGTGGTGACGAGCCAGAATAATTTTGGCACTGCAGCGGTATTTCTGTTCTGAAATAAACAGATAAAGTGTCTTACTGGTAATTGACACCAAAGCCTCATATGGACCTATGATCCATCTAACAGTAGAATATCTGTATACAGTCAAACTATAAATATTATTGCCTATACCATATAATGACCTTGCATGCTGGTCCAGATTGTTCTGGTAATTATTTTTTATATAAAAACAGCACTATCTGCAGTTCTGCACATCCTCTGAGGATGTTTAAATTGGGAACTTTCCTGGTACATTGATGAAAGCTAAGATTTCAGAACAAATAGTTGGCTGGGTGTGGCATAGTAAACAGGTTATGTGTTTAAAGTGATCTGCCACGGTGAGTTAGTTTCAGTTTTCAGTTTCATTCTTTCTTACATGTTCATACTTTATAAACAATAGAATAATCATCATACTGATAGCTAGCCTACATTGAAAATAGACAGGAAGAAGTGTTAGAGAGAAAGGGAGAGACATGCAGCATGAACAGGTCTCAAACTCACAACATGCTGTCAGGTGACAGCCTGGTCCTATGTGATTATCACATAGGACACAAGAACTAGCAGTGAAAACAACCAAAATGTTTGTGAGCAGCAGTAATTGGCTTCCATGAATCTGACTAGTGAAACCTAGATTCCACTACGCACACATCAATCCACTACAATTTTTGTTTTATAGAACATGCTCATAGTGAACAACTTTTATTTACCCGATTAAACAGGGAAAGTCATGGTCAGAGTCAGCTTCAGTGTGTGTCGTCTCTCTCTCTCTTCCCTGTTCATCTGAAGAGAGACGTCACATAGCCACCTACCTAACCTGTATCAGAAATTTACGTAATGTGGAACACGTTTATTTATAGAACATGGATACGATGATAATAACAACACACTTGATAGAGGATATTGCTTATATCAGACATATGCACACGCGCACGTAATCGTGTAATAACTGTAATATTTGTAATAAGAGTAATGTATGTACCAGTGGACCAGGGCAGTAGTGTAATAGGTGTAATAAGTGTAATAGCCTAGTGTAACAATGTAATTAGTATAACAGTCCACATAAAAATGACATTTTAATAAATAAGGCTACACTTTATTGAAAAAAGTCTACTTTCGCATATAACAATAATACCTGATGATCATGTTTTGGTGTAGAAAAGCGTAGAAAATTGGCACTCAATTTTGTAGATAAATATGAAATATTTACACCACATTTCTCCATAGAGGAGTTGCTCTGAAGTTATATAGCTGAGTTGAACTATAATGTTTGTGAATCATTGAGACAGACAGACAGACAGACAGACAGACAGACAGACAGACAGACAGACAGACAGACAGACTGACTGACTGACTGACTGACTGACTGACTGACTGACTGACTGACTGACTGACTGACTGACTGACAGCGTACCACCTGCTCTGTCAGGCTAGATCCTGGAAGCATTTTCACCACACATCCAGCAGAGGTCAGGATTGCACAGGTTTAGATTGGATCACACCACTCGAGACTGTAGCAAGTGTAGTGGAGTATGTCGCCTACAAACATCAACTTGCAAGAGACCTTACAAGTTTTTTTTTTTTTTTTTTTTTTTTTTTACTTTTTCCCCCTTATTTTAAATGCAGTCAGTGTATCCCATTGAGCTTGGGCACAGTAGGTGTACACTATTTTCTTGTATTCTTGTATTTATCAGAATAAAAGCGACACGTCCACTCTGTTCCAGAATGAAGCTCTACGTGGCTGTTCTGTCGATACTCTACTGTCTGTCTGAGGCTGACCATGAGGCTCAGGCTGAACCAGCTGCTACCCTCCAACAACAACCTGACCTTCTCTTGGCCGAGCTAAACAAGCTCAGGGACATGGTGGTGCAACAACAGATCCAGCTCAACGTCATGGAGTCCAAGGTGTCAGCCAGTGAGGGTCTCAGAGACGAGGTGCTTCGCCAACAGGTCCAGCTTAGCAACATGGAGGCCGAGTCCAAGGATCTCAGCTCCACTGTGGTGGAGCAACGCATCCAGCTCAGCGTCATGGAGTCCATAGTGGCAGAACAGCGGCTCCAGCTCAGTGACATGAAGGCAGAGTCCAAGGATCTCAGAGATGAGGTTCTTCGCATGGGAGCCACCGTGGTGGAACAACTAGTCCAGCTCAACAATCTGAAGACCAGGTATGGAAATTTAAAATATATATATTTTGGCAAATCCATCAAGATGTCATTCTGTTTTAAAGGTAGGGGAAGTGATTTCACTTTTGTCAGATATCACCCAAAAAATATTTTTTTTCTGTTAAAATGCTCTATTATAAGGTGTGGAAACCATATATGGAGTTTCCCCCTCCCCCATGTTAGCAGAGGAGCTAATAAAAGTTCCCCAGGTGGTGGCGAATTCTCCTCCAATCAGGATCGAGCAGCAGGTTCACATAGTGTAGCTACTGTTAGGCGCCCCTAGTGCACCAGGCTGGTACTACACCATGAATTTCAAATCACTTACCCTACCTTTAAGAAAAGTGACGATATGGGTCAAACTAGGGGGTTTCCATGATTCTTAATCCATTGCAAGCACTCTTTATGATCTAAAAACATCCATGGACACTTTTCCCAAGTTCATGGTACAGTTTGTAATGACTATGGACTTTTTATGCTTAAAACTGAATGAAAATGCTTACATTTTGTATGCATGTAATAATGCATAATGGCTGTTAATGGTACAGCAAATTTCCGCAGCTGTCACGCTTGCCATTGAGTTGGATTAATTAAAAATGTCTGAGCAGTGTATTCATTAATCATTCACTATATGATTCAATTTGATTTTTCGCACACATTACTTTGCTTTTATTATAATAGCACTCTTTAAAGTAATACGAATAGCGATATATTGGTGTATATTTTTCCCCAACCCTAGTATTAATATTCTTCCTATTAGTAAAGCACTTTATATTACTTTATATTTGAGTGACTAGAGAAGTAAAATGGAGCCATTTTTTCCACTATTTGTAAATTTTGGTATCCTGTTTGTATCCTGTTTGTATGCTGGTATTGTGGTATTGGCATTAAAATCTCACATACTTTCCCTAACTGCAGGGTGTCAGCCAGCGAGGCAGAAGCCAAGGAGCTCAGAGACACTGTGGTAGAACAACAAGTTCATCTTGGCTACATGGAGAACAGAGTGGCAGCGAGTGAGGAAGAAGTCCAGGAGCAGAGGAGCTTAATGAGAGGTAACCATGCTCTAAAATGAATGTTTACTCGATCGCCTAGCAACCAAGGGTCATTGAGACGGTGGCGACGAGCTCTATCTGTCTTTATCAGCAGAAATATAGAAATAATGTATGTATTGGTCAATGGCACAGATTGAGTTAACACGCCGGTGCATGTATTTCTCTGTGGTGTTGTTTTCAGTAATGGCTGCCACAGTGAGTGACAGTGAGTCCCAGGTTGCAGAGCTCCAGACCAGGGTGAACTCTACAGAGACCAGACTGGATGCTACAGAGACCAGCCTGGAGGCCACAGAGGTCCAGGTTACAGAGCTAGATCTTCAGGTTTCAGACCACCAGGCCAGGCTGAACACTACAGAGGTCTACGTTGGAGACCACCAGAGCAGACTGGATGCTACAGAGCTCCAGGTTGTAGACTTGGAGAAACAAAGTGAAGGTAATTTGGGTGCAGCAGTAGATCAGCGGTAGAGTGGTCTGTAGAACAGCCGGGTGGGAACCGAGAGGATGCCGGTTCTCTGTGGAACTGGCATTTACTGTCGAAGTGTCCTTGAGCAAGGACACAATTACTGTCGGAGTGTCCTTGAGCAAGACACCAACCCTAATTGCAAGGTTGGTGCCTTGCATGATTTCCTTCTCCATCGGTGTGCAGTTTGGTGTCTTGTATGGTTTCCTATACTCCATCTGTGTGTGAATGAAGAGACGATGGAGGTATTCTCTGATTGGTTTGTGTTCATCCTCTACACACACGAAAAAGCACGATAAAGGGATATTTCACTTAAAAAAAAAAATAATAATAAAAAAAAAAAAAACGTTTGGTCATTATATCATATGCTCAGGCTCATGTGAACACCCCAGACAGTTTATAAGTTACTCCACTCCATTTATTTTTTTCTGGTGACTGATATTGTTTTATTCATTTGTCCCCGCTACATTTTCCAAAATAATATTTGAAAAACATTGAAAAACAGTTCATGATTGTACATGACTATTATGAGTAATTAACTAGCAATATTGTACTGATTTCAGCTCATGCTGCTCAACTGTCCGCCGTAGAAAGCCGCCTGGATGATCAACTACAGGGTCTGAGTGAGTACATGTATTATATGTTATAATGAACTGAGTTATAAGTCTTATTAAGTGTTATGTCATAATGAACTGAGGAGTGTTTTTTACTGGCATATTAACATGAACTGAACAGCACTTTTGGCACTCATCAGACCGCCATAATCCAGAGTGATTTGCAAGAACAAAAGTAACATTGTAACATCTCACATAAGTAATCATCTAGGATCACACAAAATCTAAAAACCTTAGTCGACTAAAGCCCCATTCGCACGGGATTAGTATTACCCCAGGACCTCAGGTAATTGGAAATTACCCCCCGACGTCTGTGTTTCACAAGGGCGGATTCGCACTGGATAAGCGATGTCTGTGTTTTACTTGAAATTACGGACATATGTAATAGGGCTGAAGACCTACACACACTATATAGTTAGTTGCATTACCATATGTTTATTAATACTAGGACCTTACCCGTTTAATATGTGAAGTCCAAATCATGCGAAGCGTGGGTAATGTGTGTGCAATATCAGTCACCAGAAAAAAGATGGGTTGTTTTGGAATAATCTGTCATGGTTAAAATGGAGTTTTAAGTTATAATGGGTTTGGGTCTGACAGACTAATGAACATCAAATATCTAAATACTGAAAGGAGTAACTTATAAACTGTCTGGTGTGTTCACATGAGGCTGAGTAGACCATAAAATGACCAAAAGTTTTTTTGAAGGTGGAGTACCCCTTTAACTTCTTTGTGGCATGATGTGCGATGTGAGTTACAGTACATCTGGTTAACCAACTTTCCATCATTTAGCCTGGGGACCTTTTGGAATGCTCTCAGGGACCACTGGTGGTCCCTAGATCACTGGTTGAAAACCACGGTGTTAGTGTAGAGTCGACACGTGCGCGCGCGCGCACACACACACACACACACACACACACACACACACACACACACACACACACGCATAGAAAAAAAGAAACGATGATGGCCATGATGGCGAACTGCCTGTACATGTCTATGGAGTTGTCGCAACTCTGTCTACTGTCTGTAACACTCTGGCCGTTCAAGGGCATGCAGAGTCAACGTTGCGACATCAATGGCATGTAGAGTAATACGTGCGACATTGCGGGGTCAGAAACTGAGCGCTCGAGCGCTGTTCGTGCAGCCTGAATAGGGACAGACGCGTAGTCGAACATACAGTTTATTATTAGACAACACAACACGTGTGTGATAGGCATTGTTCGAAAAAGAGTGAAATACGATCGTGTTTGCACTTTGCAGTGGGTAGTGTAGTGTTGGAATATGGACATTGGGCAGCAGCGGCAGAGGCTGGATGTTTCTAAGTGGATGATGGTAGCTTTGACTGCTAGCAGGGTGTAACATGGACATTGGGCAGCAGCGGCAGAGGCTGGATGTGGCTAAGTGGATGATGGTAGCTTTGGCTGCTAGCAGCGTCCTGCTGCTCCCATAGAAAACACCGTGTCGAGTAGGCTAAAGCAGCCGACACGCCGCGAGTCGAGGTTATGTTTTATTTTCTTCATTGACGGAGCAGCAGAGCAGGCAATGCAAGGCGTTGAGGGAGGGTCGGCGATTCGTTGTAGTCGTTGTGCTCGCGTCTCACTCGTCTCCATGCGCAATGATAATTCCATGTTGGGTCGGTGTGACGTGTGTGATAGGGGGCGGGTCGCTTCCCGCATATAAAGCTAATGGGACGCACAAATAAATTCATTATAAATCAACGGTGTGTTAATTTGGCAAAAGGGCTCCGTCAGTCTCTTCATGACATTATGGTGAACGGCTGTGTGAAAACTTACAGCGATGGCTGGAGCCGTCGCGGAGATATTTGTGTTTCAGACATTCGGACAGACAACTCCTTAATTTTAGTATGGATTATATTAAATGTGAAAGTATTTATTATATAAAAGAAGTATTAAAGTATTTATATTCATTACGAAAACCGTCTAAACAGGCCAAAACGCAAAACTGGCTGTTCTGCTCACGTTGTCTAGGCAACGCAGGCGCTTTGGGCGACTCGTGTTGAAATATGAACAATATCAAATACAAATGTAAGCCGGTTACACAAATATTAGCAATGCGGCACGCGGCACATGAGAGAGAGAGAGAGAGAGAGAGAGAGAGAGAGAGAGAGAGAGAGAGAGAGAGAGAGAGAGAGAGAGAGAGAGAGAGAGAGAGAGAGAGAGAGAGAGAGAAGCTGACAGCGCGTCTCAAATGTGGTCTTGGATATCGCATAATAAGGTTGTCTGCACATCAAGAGGATACGATGGTAGAACGCGCCTCAAAAGTGCTCTTGTACATCGCGTAAGATACGATGATTGAGGCTTGATGATCAAATATTTGGTATGGGCATTTAATAGCCTACTATTGATTGCAGCTGTGTTTCCAGTTCATCAATGCAAACGAAGCGCTGTTGACTACGCATGTTTTAGTCGCTGTCTGACATGACAACAAGTTACGGGATGCAAGTTATATCACTTATTTTGTATATATTGTAATATTGTAATATCAATAGCCTCGGTGGACATGGGGGGGAGAGACAGAGAGAGCGCTGTGGTGTTTTTTTTTTTTTTTTTTTTTTTACCTCCCGGAGGATTTCCCGGGAGGGAAATTAATTCAGTTGTACCCGGGCGTCCCGGAAAACCGGGATCCCGGTATTAAACCCTACGCCGGACCCTTCCAGGCCGACCCAGAGCCGGTCGCGAAGCACCGCCGCGGAGAAAGTGTGCCCGGCGGGGGCACAGGGCAGCGCGCCCAATGGATTTCTACACACTTTTGCGTCACCGTATGCACACAGATTTCCTCATGAGAACGCTCGTCTAGACGCGAAATAATAAGTGAAGACGCTACGCCACTTTTGCGTCTTCTGTTCACATAGTCTCCGTGTGAACGTAGCCTAAATCAATGATAGCTCTGTAGATTTCGAGTTATTCAGCGTTGCACTCAGCCTGTATACAAGATCTATACTAGCCTACATATACGATCCGGTGTGTAGGCTCACTGAAGAAAGGGAAGCAAAAATGAGAAATAAATCAGCGGAACATGGACAACGAACAAACGTTCCTTACCGCATGCTGCTATACAAAGTAGACCTCTCAGTCTCAGAAGTTTTCGTTTTCGTCTTTTGTTGGGTCCTCTGGTGGATCCCAATCTCCTGTAGGGAGATGCGCCTCCCAAAACGCTGTCCAGAATTTCTAATAACATCGATGCTGCATCCATTGTGGTTGTGTGGTTGGAAATGCGCGCGATAGGAAGAGGAAATAGGCTACTAAACAAAACTACGGGGTCCTAAATAGTCCGCTACACCCCAAATCGAAAGGTAATACGAAACACAAAACAAAAAAAAACTCCATTACACCCCAAATCACCGAGGTGGTCGATTCGCACGGGATAAGTATTACCCCTGGACCCCGGTGTTGGCTGAATTATGGTAGGTAATTTGGCCTGTAATAATTACAGGCCAAATCACAGACATGGTCGATTCGCACGGGATTAAAAACACAGACGTCCTCGGTGATTATTCCATATTACCTGAGGTCCTGGGGTAATACTAATCCCGTGCGAATGGGGCTAAAGACATAGATAATGAAACTTTGTATACACTAGTGCTTTGTTTACATAAAATGCTATCTAAGAGACATACAGTCTAAATAAGCATGTGCCTTTTATAAATGCAATTTGTAGTACTGTTTAGTTCTAGAACCTTTACTACTAATACTGTTTACTGTAGTAATGTTTACTAATAGTACTGTTTACTGTAGTACTGTAATACTGCAATACAATTCATTTAATACATTTGCTTGGTGTGTTGTTGAAATACTAGTATAATAACAGCAAAGCTATAATATTGATGCATTTTATTCATCTTAATCAATGTGATAACGTCTCTGTGTTGACAGACCCACAGAAGGTGGCGTTCTCTGCTGGGTTGGGTGGACACGTTGGACCAGTTAGTACTACCACCATTCTGATCTACAAGAACGTCATCACCAACGTTGGCAACGGCTACGATCCATCTACAGGTTGGTTATCATTCATTCATGTTCATTCACATAGGATCTCCAAAATTGGATCACGTATGATGACCCAAAGTGACTCCCATCTGATGATCAAATCTGTCACCACTATATTCCACACGGTGATATGAAGTAACACAAAGTATGTACAGTGTTTGGGTTGTGTGTAGCTCTGGTCCTGTTAGGAAACCCTTTGAAAACCCTATATCAATCTGAAATCAGATTAACCTGAGATGTCGTCAACAGTTGTCGTAGAAACAATCAGATGTTCTAACGCCAGAGTAGTAATGTTAGTTGTGAAGGCTGATTTTGTACCCTAATGACTTATGATTATGATTAAAAAATGTCATGGCTGGAATAGCACACAGTAGTATGCTTCTCCGACTGAGAAACGGAGGATCGGTTTCGAATCCTCAGTCAAACATTCAATATATTGACCAGTGTTGGGCAATATTAATTAGGAGAGAAATATCTTTGCTTTACCTATGAACTCTTAGAAAGAGTAATAATATTACTTTACTTTACTTACTAGAATCAAAGAATAATAGAGTAATATCTTTACCCTAAACCTTTTGCTGGAAAAGGTAATACATTTACAGTAATATGTAATATTTATTTAGTAACTGGCCAACACATTACATTTGTAAAACGTATTGTTGGGCATAAATACTTGATAGTCACAGGAAGAAAGCGAGTGAATGTCTTGCTGTTTCTCAACAACAAGCACAAGAACAAAACATGCAACTGAGGTCTGCAAGCACAACGCAATGTCGCGTCTTAATCCATTAACGATAACAGCTACGCTGTTTAGGGTCCGTGTAGGACCATAGCGGAACATCTGCAGACACTATGATGGCGGAGATGCCATCTCAAGTTGTCAATTGTCACCTAGAACAAGAACATAGAAATGCAACATGTAGATATAAGTAGAATCAAAACAAGTAGAATTTTGATTCTACTTGTAGAATCTATACAAGTAGAACATAACATAAATACAACAAAGGAAAGTCTGGGACCATGAGATTAACATTCCACGGCCGTCCAGCGTCTTAGGCTACTAGTTGGTTAGATGTTGTGGAAATATCAGATCTACAAGCTCACGTATGTTCCATTCTAACAGTCTAATGTCTCTCTCTCCCTCTCTCAGGAATCTTCACTTCAAAAGTCAAAGGTCTTTATCAGTTCACATTCACTGCAGCTCACGCCACGGCATCAGCGTCTGCGTACGTCCACATGTATAAAAATGGTGTGCGACTCGTTTGGAACGGTGCAACTAGTCACAATGGTGAGTGGACATCGGTGTCTAATTCACTGATCCTACAGCTGGAGGAGGGAGACACAGTCCACATGAGTCTACATAACGGGGACACGCTCCATGATAATGGCCCCCATGCCAACAACAGTGTGTTCAGTGGGTTTCTGATCTATGCTATGTAACTGGTACTACTGGTACATCAACACTATAAGTGTTTGTGGTAACGTTACATTAAAGAGACAAGTGTTTGTTGGCCCAATAATGTATTTATACATTCTGTCAATAATAAACACAAAAAGTACTGTTGTTTATAGTGTGTTTTACTGATTGTATTACACTAGCCGATAATCAGGCGTTTTTGACGCTCAGGCGGTCCTCAACCCAATCAGGGGCGATTCTCTGGCAAAAATTGTCGTTTGGTATGAGTACACTAAGATCCAATCATCACCCGTCCGGTCTGCTTGGCGCCGCTCACATTTCTATCGGGACCGGCCCAATTTAACATCGAGCATGTTTGATATTTTTGCTCGATCGGAGCAATGAGAGTGCGTGTCAAGCAGGCACAACACACTGTCTGTTCCACATGGGGTTTTCTGTGTGAATCAAGAATTGGTCGCTTCACGCCACGGGCGATGAAGCCGCACCCATACCATTTCGGTTACAGGACTGTTATTAGGCAATTAAGCATCAACAATAACATCAGTTGTTGTTGAAGTTGCAACAGCATGCACAAAGCTAAAGGTCTGACTCAGAGAGTTTTCTGTTTTCAATGATGAAATACTGTTACGCTGTAAGAAAACTGTAGTTAGTTAGTAGCAGTACATAACGACTGGAACTACGTATGTGTGTGCACATTAATTCCTATGCGTGAGTGCGTACGTGCACGTGTCCACGGCGTCCTCGCTAGGTTTGTGTACATGTTTCCATAGCAGTGCACGGACACATTGAGTCTGTAGAGTCACATCATACATGCCATGCAGGCGAAGCTTACTGTGCCTTCCGTAAAATAAACGATCTACAAGCTACAACATGTCCTACGTACAGTAGCTCATCGTAGACGTATTATTCTAGGCAACGAACACTGCTTTTCTGCGGTTTCCCTTTGCCGGCTAAGGTTTATTTAACTTTCCTTTTTTATTGTACTTTCTTCCTTCCGACTCTGTTATTGCTCGTTGTGTAAACAAAACTATCTGAATTTCTCCACGGGACGGGTGCAGTACAGGGGGCGGGGGCTAACTTTTTTCATTATCTCGACGCTGGTTTGATCTTTTAAAAGAAAGATCTTGCCTCCGGGGCCTGGTGTTTGTTTGATTTGATTCGTGAGACTCTTTGGAACACTTGGCGCAGCATTTTGTGCACCACTACAACAGCAATATACTGGAAGCATATTGAATGTCTAGGGATATTGAGTGGAACATACAGTATCATGGAGGGACAGGAAACCAGATGGTATGCAACTATTTAAGTTAATTTAGGATTTGATGTTTGCTTGTTTGCTTACAATTGGATATTTCTCTACAGATAGATTAAATAAAAAATAAATTACACAAAAGGAACCTAACAAACAGACAATGCTTCCTTTCCGAAGGGGCCAAAAACCAACTCCAAGACTAAACTATAATCAAACAAACAAAAGCACAGTCGATGGCGGATGGGAGAGAGAGGATCTGCATGGGCCTGTCTCCCCACTGGACTCCAGGAGCAGACTGACTGATATAGCATAGGAGAGCAGGAGAGGCTTAATCAGAGACCCTCCCACAGTAGAACAACAGCCAGTCAGGGTTGATCACTCCCCAACAAGCTGCTCTAGATGTCAATCAGATGCCAACCATCAATCAGACCACCTGCAGAGGATTAGAAGAGCACACAGGCGACCACTCCCCCTATTTTGCCAAATATATACATATTTTATTATCTCACATGTTGGGTTTACTAATAAATGACCCAAGGGTCATAACACTGGCCATAATATCAAAGTCAAACTCAATTATTTTGTACATTTGATTGAGAGCACGATTGGATCATCATCAACTTCTCACACCCCAAACCAAAGAATACTCAGTTGTTGTCGATATGGTTTTGCCTACAATTCCATGCTTTCTGGAAAATGTTGAGAGTGCAAAATGAAACTAATTGGCCACAGAACATTAACATGGTGAAACACAACTTGATGACATCATCAAGTTGTGTTAATGATGTTTCTTTTAGGATAAAAAAAAACAAAAAAAAATCTTGAAAATGGGTGGAATTCCCCTTTAAAGATCTATGAAGGGTCCATTTGGTTACCAACTCTCCATCATGTAGCCGGGGACCACATGAAACCCCCTTCCCAAGGACCACTGGTTGAAAACAACTGCAAACTCCAGAACTCCTGCCACAAGAGTTAGAATAGAGGTTACATGATGACATCAGTGTTTTGACAGTTAGAGCTATCCTGTTCACGTAATGGAGGTGGTTTGAGTCATGGTGCTTTTTAATCGTCTAATTATTTGATTCCTATGTGGTCATTTTGTACGGATTATGTCTCATTACAGCACTATTTGGGTGGGTGGTAGGCAGGTGGAAGGATGGTGTCATGGACATGGAATGTATGGTTGGAAGGCTGTAGTGTGAATGGTGTGGTATCACTTGAATTTGTACATGAGGTCAATTGCTTTAAGGGAATGCCAAGGAGGTGCAACTTGAAACAAAGCCGTTTTCCACCTTTCTCCTTTGTGTCGCGGTATTCCATGTTCAGGTCTTTCTAAGTTTGTTTTCCCAGCGGATTTAGACAGTTTTCACAACAGCAGTGCAACATCATAAGTCAGGGGTTTTTAAACAGTAAAAACAGTAAAATCCGGGGACCACCGGTGGTCCCCAGCTTTTTATCAATTTATTATTGGTATTTCCACCCGTGTGTCAAATTATCATGTTGTATGGGCGTAAAAACAGGGGAACCTATAAAACATTGAAGGGCTTTACCAAACTTTTCTCGTTACTGTACATCAGTTGATGTATTTTTTCCCTGTGTGGAATCCATTTCAGCCATTTAAATGTTTGTGTTTTGCATAAATAAGATATTCACATTTTCCTCAACTATGGTAATTATCTCATCAATTATGCACAATAGAAAAATGTACAATGTAGAAAAGGATTTCATGGGAAGAAATACATCAACAGAGAAAAGTTTGGTTCACCCTTTTATCGGACGAGTTATCCTGTGTATTTACATACTTCCTTTACTTTATTAGTTTATTTAGATGAGACACTGCATGATAATGATAATGAATTACAAAAAGAAAATGCAATGTTAATACACCGGATTTAGAATAGTTGCTCATTTCCACAGTCCCCAACAAGTTAAAACAAAACAAAACATACAGCAATAACAGAAAAAGTGCAACATTGCATTTAAAGACAGGTGACTAAAAACAAGGTCTAAGGTGCATCTATGTAAGTAGCAGTGCTTTTACAATAGTGTAAGTATCTTATTAAAGCACTAAAATTCACATGTTCTCACTTTCAGATCCTCTTTGCTCATTTCTTTGACTCATCATCACTGCACTGAGTGCTCAGCCAGAATACCAATTGGATAAAGTTGGTATGCCAACTTGAAATATATTCAGAAAACAGCAATTTAACACCAAAGAAAAACATCATTGCACACTGTAATGCAATCCTGGAGCTATTAGTATCCAGTATTTATGTTAGTATCTACTGTAGGTCTTCATGTTTTGGTTTGTTTTTTGTTTTTAGGAAAAAATGGCAAATGGGTTTAAGAATAATGGGTAAGGGGTGGCACAAGATGTAGTCCTGTGTTTGAACTCTCATACCTTTTATCTTTAAGACAGGCACAATGAAGTGTTTAATAATTGGGTCACAATAATTAGCTCCTAGGAGCTCATATCTTATCTTCTTCTTAAAGCATGCCTGCCATAACCCATGCAAGTCCGTTGGGCTTGGCACCAACCGTCAGCTGCTCAGGAACAGCAGAATTAATTTCCACATAATCCTATCAATAATTACTTAATCTTTATCTGTCTCTCACATGAAGTATGATTGTTATCATAACGCATGCAGGTCATTGGTTGGTCACTATCCGATAAAACAAAACTGAACAAAACTTTTTTCAGTAGAATCCTTTTCTAAAATGTACATTTTTGTATTGTGCATAATTAATGATATAATTAGCATAGTTGAGGAAATTGTGAATATCTTATTATTTGTGCAAAATACAAACTTTTACATGCCTGAAATGGATTCCACATGAAAAAAAAGCAACTGATTGGTAAAGGCTTTTATCATTTTTTATAGGGTTCCCCTGTTTTTAAGCCCACATGGCATGATAATTTGACACATGGGTGGAAATACCAATAATAAATTGGATAAAAGGCTTTACCATGTTTTTCTCAGGTGAACTTTAAGTACCCCAGTACTCAGAAATGCATTTCTGAAATGTACATTTTTGTATTGTGCATAATTTACAGCAATCTACAAAAATAATTATACATTCCATTGACCCCCCCCCCCCCCCCAACGCTTTCTTATACATGCACTGCACTGTATGGCTGATCTACAGTATGTTGACGCTTTGTGAGCTTGTATACTGACTATTTGAGCTATTTTCAAAACTAATAAAGTGTCCTTTGGTATTGAGTAACAACATTAGGTCCAAGGAATTGCCCGTCATAAATAAACCCACGCAAGGCTTTTAGGCTTGGCACCAACAATCAGTTGTTGCCTGGGACACATCAGAATTCCACATAATCCTATCAATTACATCTTTATCTGTCTCTCACATGAAGTATGATTATCATCATGACACATGCAGGTCATTGATTGGTCACAGAGGTTATCTACAGTAAAGAATGAATGTTCAGGTACAGCAGCACAGCCTAAGATGGAAGCTCTATCCTTGAGGACCGTACCTCAGCTCTATGTTCCCTCACTATGGCTAAACCTAACCATCACCTTAACCTCAGTAAAGCTATTGCGCTGCATGGGTTGCGTTTTTGCTGTCCACAACCTGAGCTTTCCAGATAGAGGGGGAGAGATGGAGAGGGTTATTGTAGGTGTGGTAGGTAGCCGGTTGTAGCCGACTTCACCTTTTCTTTTACAATCCCTTTAACACCGCTATCTATCTGTTTTGCTACTTGCTTCCTTCTTCTTTTCTTCTGTACCATGCTATCCCTTACATCGGTAGTTCTTTATCTCCTTAGACAACATTTATTACTTCCAATGTATTGCCAGTATTAGGTCCAATATCGTGCCTGCTGTGTAGACATCCTGTCAAGAGCATATATAAGGATAAGCAGTCTAACGTTTGCAAGACACAGACATTCAACAGAGAGACATCCAGAAGATTCCTATCCAGGCTCCACTGACAGAGAGACAACCTGCAGACTGACATGTCGCTGATTCTTCATCTCCTATGCTTGCTGGGCCTGCTGGCGCTAGACACCGTGCATGCCAGTCCCTTGGCTGAAGTGCAGCTACAGTATGAAACCCTGGCACTAGACAACGTGCCTCACGATGCCTCTGCTGCGGTGAAGATAGAGCATGAAACCCTGGCACTAGACAACGTGCCTCACGATGCCTTGGCTGCAGTGAAGATAGAGCATGAAACACCGGAACTAGACAACGTGCCTCACGATGCCTCAGCTGCGGTGAAGATAGAGCATGAAACCCTGGCACTAGACACCGTGCGCGCTGCCGCCTCGGCCGAGGCGCAGCTACAGAACAAAACCCTGGCACCAGACACCACCTCGGATGAGGTAATGCTGCAGCGTGGATCCTGTCCAGCCAACTGGTCCAGCTACAATGGTCGCTGCTACTTGTATGTCCACGAATTTCTGACCTGGGTTGATGCAGAGTTGAACTGTTTGGCTAAGGGCGCCAACCTGGTGTCCATCCATAGCGCCGAGGAGGACAACTTCGTTAGCAGGTGGTTATTTTCACCAGACGCGAAGATCTGGATTGGACTGAACGACGGCGTCTCTGTGGGTACATGGATGTGGTCCGACGGGACCAGAGCAAACTTCTTTGGGTGGCACAGCGGAGAGCCAAACAACCAAGGTGGCAAAGAACACTGTGTGGAGAAATGTTGGGGTGGAAAATGGAATGACAGAAATTGTTTGTCGGGTAAACCTTTCGTTTGTGTGACTCGTCCAAAGTGTAATTAATGACTTTATTGTCTCATAAAGAGAGTCACCCATACTCTGACTTATACGGGTGTGTATGTGTGTAATGAAATAAAATCAAATTAAACCTAGGACTCGTATGCGTCATTTGGAGTAATTATTTTTCTGTTTCTCTGTAAAGTAGTTGACACAGGCATGTGTGGAAAGGTGCAGGCGTAGTTCACACAGGCATGTGTGGAAAGGTGCAGGCCGAATGAAAATGTGAAAGCCATAAATACTGTAGCTGCTAGATAAATGATCCACTAGAAAAGCGTAGCCACGTAAGGGAACGTGTGTCTATTTAACTACACAGTTATTCACACATAAACTGCATTTAGTATCCATTAATGTACTAAAGAGTTGAAGATACTCTAGTCTAGAACTCTAATCTAAGAGTTCTAAGGCTGTTAATGGGATTCAGTAATTGTGTTGATTCCACAAAAAACATCCGCAAAAACAAATGGGGTCAAATCACCCCAAGCACCCAAACGCATAGAAAACTATTGTCACGCCCCCTTAGCCTTACCTGCAGGGCCTGTGCTTCCTTGCGTACTGTGAACATTTCCCCCTGCAGATCCTGTGGGCGTGTCCCACCTCTGAAGCTCCCATTAGGTCAGGGGTCAAACTCAGATAAAGATTGGGCCAAAATTTAAAACTCAACAAAGCCGCGGAAATAACCTTTTAAAAAAACCTTTTCAAAATTTCCACCCATTTTGAAAAATTTCCTGAGAGGGTACAAATGTGAACCAAATGGACCCTAGCGGGTCCATTTGGTTCCATTTGTACCCTCTCAGGAAAAATGGGTCTGAAAGAAAAATCATTAACATGGTGAAATACATCTTTATGGTGTCATCAGATGTATTTCACCATGTTAGATTTTTTCAGACATTCATTTTTAGGAAATACATAATTGGGGGAACTTTATTTATCATGTCAACACAACATCTCTAAGGTATATTAATGACATTAAAATGTTGAAAATGGGTGATCTTCCCCTTTAATTTGATAATGTCTCAAGGGCCAAATGAAATTACACGGTGGCCCAAATTTGGCCCGTGGGCCAGAGTCTGACACCCATGCATTAGGTGCATTAGGAGCACCTGGCCAGTGCTCCTGGAGGCCTATATAAGAGAGCAGGCTGCCAGTTGCTCTCTCTCCCTCTCCAAGATGACAGCACCCCTTTGTTTAGTTCTCCTTATTATTTAAGACTTTAAGTTCACACCACACAACACCCCCACACTGTATTAACCACACATCCACACTGACTTTACTGACTTACACATACCATCCAACATGTAATCATTAATTAATCAATTTAAGTCACTTTTGTTAAATAAATTATTGTTATCGAACATCAAACCCGTGTCCTCCTCCATCTGCCATGGCCCTAAGGGTTGGGACATGACACTCACTGTACTCTCATTCTTTGACTAACAGTATGCATACAGCTGTCAAGCTAGAGGAATTCCAAGAGTGAGGATTTACTGTCTTGCAGTAAATTAAGGTGTTTTTATGTTGATTGGCCATTTTTACATGTATTAAGGAACCAGCTTAGGTGATTCAGACATCTGGTTAGGATTAGTGATCGACCGATCAGGCTTTTGGCCGATTAATCTGATCACCAATTAATGGAACATCAAAAAGACTGATAGTCGTTATTGGATGATACGATTACTATCATTTCTACTTCTGTAGACGACAAAGCATGCTCTCTCAGTCTCCAAGTTTCATTGGCTCATCAATCATGATGTCTGTTGATCAACCAATCTAAGAGTGGATGTAAATAGCTTTTCAATTCGAGTCCTGGGATGCAGGGGGGTCTTTTGGATGAGTCCCTGGGACATTTGATGAGTCCCTCTTTTCAATTTATACGGTTATAATGTGTTTATATTAATGTAGAAATACACTCAACAAAAATATAAACGCAACACTTTTGTTTTTGCTCCCATTTTTCAAGGGATGGACTTAAAGCTCTAAAATTAATTCCAGATATACAATATAACCATTTCTATCAAACACTGTTCACAAATCTGCCTAAATGTGTGATATTGAGCACTTCTGCTTTGTTAAGATAATCCATCCCACCTCACAGGTGTGCCACATCAGGATGCAGATTTGACATCATGATTAGTGCACAGGTGTACCTCAGACTCTCTACAATAAAAAGACACCATGAAATGTGCAATTTTCTTTTGCCTTATTGGGTGTATGGGCCTCCGAACCAGTCAGTATCTGGTGTGACCACCATTTGCCTCATGCAGTGCAACACATCTTCTTCGCATAGAGTTTATCAGATTGTCAATTGTGGCCTCTGGAATGTTGGTCCACTCCTCTTCAATGGCTATGTGAAGTTGCTGGATATTTCCGTTTGTGCATCTAGTACAATGTGTAATTAATGACTTTATTGTCTGATGAAGAGTAAATGAAGAGTGAAGAGTTATTTCTCTGTTTTTCTATGAAGTAGTTGAAAACACAGGTAATTGTTATGAAGGCTTGTGCTTGAAGTCAAAAGTGTACCAGATACTTCTGCTATCTTCACGCAGGCATGTGTGTAAAGGTCCAGGCTATTCACACTCAAGCTGCATTTAGTATCCAAGTAAATGTACTGAAGAGTTGGAGATACTCTAGGAGTTCAACTCTAATTAAGGCTGTTGAGTTAATGGCAGTCATTAATTGTGTTGTTTAATCTGATTATTTTTTTTAACACATGCACACCGACTCAACCCACTGAACATGTTGTCAATGAAAAAATGGTTAGAGCACAGGTTTACAGAGACATATACAGTAGCTGTGTGTCTCCCTGTAACCAGAGCCATAGAATATAGCTCTAATGGATCTACAAGCATTGGGGGCTTATAGATCTGCTATTTTTTGATAAATATAAAAAAATATATATATATATTTTAAATGTTCTAATCCTGTACAGGAAAACATGGCATATTTTGGACATAGTTTGAATGATGATCAATCATGATTAAATTCATTTCGAAGCTGTGAATAATCTGATTAAAATGTTTAATCATTCAACAACTCTACTCTAAAGCAGTGATTGCTATTGGAATATATGGCTTTTCAATGTAACACGCATTGTGCCAAAATTATATATAAATTAAAATGACTTCATTCTGCTTGTACAGAACACCCAAGTCTCCTGAACTCAAATGATCTCACTGTGAGTGTAAAAGAACCCATATTTTTTTTAACAGTTTTACACTACTACTTAGTGCACACACTCAACAAAAATGGAACACGTCCCCCTCTTCCACGCTTAAAGTGAGGTTTAGTGTTGTATGAGAACCGTCACCTGTGTTCCAACTTTGAGCAGACTATTCTGGCGCGGTAGTGCATGTGCACCGAAGGCCCACTAGATGGTAGTCTTCAGTGGCTTCTATAAGGGAGTTAGAAATCCTCCATGTCCCAGCTTGACCAGAAGGTCAACTTTTTGATACCAGGGCCCACTATTTATTCAGAAGTGGAGCCACGGACCACCAATAGAGGACATTTTAGCCCCACAGACCCCAAAACTAAAGATTTATTTTGCTTTGGTTTACAATTCCAGGCTGGATTGGGGAAACAAAGCAGGCAAGCAGATAAAAATGACCATTAATCTTTTACATTCTCTAACTGACTTATTAAGTGGTGCTAAATGAGATGATTAGTGTAGGCCTGAAACCAAATGGACACGCAAGGGTTCATTTAGTTTCAGGTTTACACTCTCAAAGAGTGACACCTGGTTAACCAACTCTCCATCACTTAGCTGGGAACCACCTGGAACCCTCCTAAGGACCACACGAACCACCGGTTGAAAACCCCTGAACTATTTAATGAAACTCCCCAACAGTAACCAATTCTGTAAGTAAGTAATATGTAATTAACAGTGATTTTAAGTTTACACTGGTGATGACTTATTTTGATATTGGCACTTAATAGGTAAAAAATAGTACCTTTTGGGGTTACAAAAGGATTGCATACTTATCACTTCCCAGGCGACAGAAATCCATGGCTGACAGTAACAACAACAACAACACAAGGTCACAATATGTGTGTCAAAACTGTCAACACACATCACACACACCAACAGATAATGGAATGACAATCAAGGATTTTCTGGAGGGGGGGTTGGGCGACATTCCTTTTCCCCCTATCAATACAACTGTAATAGAAAATAAAACTTTAAACTGTATCTATTTTAACTGCTCTTAAAGCTACAGTACAATTCGGTTGAGTACTCTTACTTTGATTACATTTTGTAACTGTTTTTTTGGTATGTTGCAGATTGGCTTTTGGCCAGTCCAGTAGTCCAGTAGTAGTATATAAAAGCACAGACATAGTCACCTTCAACCAAGTGTCCTTATTTTGGGCATGACATTTTCAAACATCTTTGTCTATAGACTTGCTACAATCTACAAGATGAGTTTGTTGCAGACAGCAACAATTCAGAACTGAGGAAAGCCGTGTTTGACCAGTAGCGGAAATCAAATCAAAAACCAAATAGAAAACTATGGTGGAAAATGTAAAGGTGGAAATTGTCACTGACAATTGCATCAACACATATATGCAGTACTAGACCAAATTATTAGAGTTATGCAGGTATTAACAGCTACAGCTACAACAGTAGCAAAAAAAAAAACATTCTGGAGCAACGGAAATGCTACAACAAGCCTCGTTTTAAGCTTAAAGGAGAAACAGCCAATAAGGACTTTTTTTCCACTAACCCTAACCCTAACCACCTCCAGGCCTGTCTGAACCCAAGACAGGGGTGTAGTGGAGGGGGGACGCGGGGGGATGGCGTCCCCCCACTTCTGACATCTAAGATATTTTTGGGGCAAAAGTAGGCCTACCGTACTGTATGTTTTGTCTCGTCATTTACTTTTATTATGGATACAATTAGGCATTGTAAACAATTCTCAATATGCCATACTTGTTTTAATAGCGTGTCTGTGTGTGTTGCGCGGGTGCACGCAAATGCAAGCAAATGCAACCTTAGAGATGTTGTGTGGACATGGTAAAAAAAAGCCCCCCCCCCCCCCCCCCCCCCCTCACTGGCATGATGATATCATCGAGATGTGTTTCACCATGATAATGAATTTCCTTTTTTCTGAGAGTGTACAAATGTACACATTTGGACACTCTCAGAAAAAAAAAAGAAAATGGGTGGAATTCCCCATTAAGAGGCGTCCTCCCACTTCTAAAAGTCCCACTACAACACTGGGTTCAGATGACACTGCAGTCAGTCCCACAGTTCTTTAGCCCTGCTCTATATGGGGGGGGATTGTGCTGCTGTCAGCATGAGGCTCACGCACCCCCAACGGCACAACGGTGTGGACCAAATCCTCGGTTTTAAAGCCCTCCACTCCCATTCCAGGCATACCGGGATGGTTATTGACCAGATGGCCACATGCACCTCGCTGCCCTAACTACCCCCCACCCCCCAGGGCAAGTGCGGTGTGTGTGTGTGTCAGGGGCGGATGTAGGCGTAGGCATGGGGGGGGGGAATGCCCCCCTAAATGCCCAGTCTGCCCCACCAAACATGGTGGCATGCAAAACAACCCAAGCTATTTCATATTTAAAAGTATTTGAAACACTACTGAAAATGGTATGGGGGCGGCTTCATCGCCTGTGGCGCGAAGCGACACGGGCGATGAAGCTGGCCCCTTACCATTTTCTTCTCCCCCTCCCCAGTTGGGAAATGTTACATCCGCCCCTGGTGTGTGTGTGTGTGTGTGTGTGTGTGTGTGTGTGTGTGTGTGTGTGTGTGTGTGTGTGTGTGTGTGTGTGCCACTGACATAACGCAAATGACCTTGCAGGTCAAACAGTGACATGGGTGGGGGGAAAAAGTATGAAAGTTAGACAGAGACAGAGAGAGAAAAGGGGGGAAAGGAGAGGTGACTGTATAGATAGAAACATAGATACGCTAGATGGATGGGTGTGTTCCATAGCTCACAGGCCTTTAAAAAGAGAAATGCTTATCCATCCATCCATCCATCCATCCTCAACTGCTTGTCCGTGGCCGGGTCACGGGAGGACAACAGCTCCACCAGAGAGCTCCACACTTCCCTCTCCAGAGCAACAATGGTGACGTCCTCATTCATCAACTGTGTAACCCATTTTTTTCCAAGGCCTATACCAGGGGTTTTCAACCTTTTTCATCCCAGGGACCACCATTTATTCAGAATTTGAGCCACGGACCACCACTTGACAACATTTTAGCTCCACAGACGCTAAAAGTAAAGATTTATTTTGCTTTTTGACCACAATACCAGGCTGTATTTGGGAAACCAAACAGCCCAACATACAGATCAAAATGACCATTAATCTTCTACATTCTCTAGTTGTGTAGACTTGGGCTAATTGACATGATGAACATTTTAACTCTTGAGAGTGTAAAAATGAAACCAAATGGACCCGCAAGGGTCCATTTGGTTTCATTTTTACGTTCTCAAGAGTTACATCTGGTTAAACAACTTAGCTGGGGACCCCCTGGAACCTTCTCAGGGACCACTGGTGGTCCCCGGACCATCTGTTGAAAACCCCTGGCCTATACTATAGGACAGGGGTGGCCAACCGGTCACAGACTAAGAGCCACGTTGTTCATTGTGTTACTGCAAAGAGCCACATCAAAGAGGATTCCAGGTGGTCCCCAGGAAAGTTGATGGAAAGTTGGTTAGCCAGATGTAACTCTTTGAGAGCGTAAACATGAAACCAAATGGACCCTTGCGGGTCCATTTGGTTTCATGTTTACACTCTCAAGAGTTAAAATATTCATCATGTGAATTAGCCCAAGTCTACACAACTAGAGAATGTAGAACATTGATGGTCATTTTGATCTGTATGTTTGACTGTTTTGTTTTCTCTGAAATCCAGCCTGGAATTGTTGACAAAAGTAAACAAAATCTTTAGCTTTGGGGTCTGTGGAGCTAAAATGGAGCTAAAATGTCATCAAAATAAAAAATGTCATCAAATGGCTCAAATTGTCATCAAATGTCATCAAATGGCTCAAATTCTGAATAAATGGTGGGCCCTGGTATATAAAAAAAAAGGTTTTTGATGGTTTCATGTGGAAGCCCCTTAAGAGCCACATGTAACCAGCTGAAGAGCCGCATGCGGCTCGCGAGCCACGGGTTGGCCACCCCTGCTATAGGACTACACCTGGGTACACCTTGGGAGTACAAATGAAACCAAATGGACCCTAGTGGGTCCATTTGGTTCCATTTGTACATTCTCAGAAAAAAAATCATTGACATAGTGAAACACAACTTGATGATGTCATCAAGTTGTGTTTCACCATGTTAATGATTAATCGATTACTAAAATAGTTGACAACTAAATGAATAATCGATTTGATTACAATTAATCGATTAATCGTTGCTATAATACGTACTGTACAGTAGGCAGGAGTGTTTTGACCTAGGTGTATACGGGAGTGCATCAGTTTACAGTTAAGTGCCCCAGGCCTATAATGGATGCTGAGCCGTTCTATTGAAGAAAACGCTCTGAGATCTGAAGAAGACATCGACGACCACTTCAATGACATTAACCGACCCGGAGTCTGTCAATACCCGGGGCCTTGCGTCCCGCTCATCCAATTAGGGCTCCTGTTTCCCAAACAGAGCCTCTCTCAGATGTCCCACGCAGGTGAGGATCGATACGAAGCGCCATGAAGACCCCCGTAGTCACAGGGCCGGATCTATAGGCATGGGCATGTCTGCCCCACCAAACATGATGGCATGCAAAACAACCCAAGATATTTCAAATTAAAGTGCTTATATTTAAAATGATTTGAAACACTACTACTGCTCCTAACTAGTTGTGGCACCACTAAACCAACAGCATTTCATCATTGAAAACAGAAAACTCTCTGAGTCAGACCTTTAGCTTTATGCATGCTGCGTGTCTGTTGCAACTTCAACAACAACTGATGTTATCATTGATGCTTAATTGCCCAATAAAAGTCCTGTAACTGAAAATGGTATGGGGGCAGAAAAATGGTATGGGGGCAGCTTCATCACCTGTGGCGCGAAGCGATTTCCCAATTGGGAAATGTTACATCCGCCCCTGCGTAGTCGTCGCCGTCGTCATCATCTGTTTTGGTTTGGCCTCCCGTCTTGAAGTGAAGGCACCAAAATGCACTCTTTATGGGGTTATAACTCCATTACAGGTCCATGTGGTTCCATTTGTACACTCTCAGAGTACAGTATAGTGTTGCATTAAAGGAACATATGACAGCCATTTTCAGTCATACCATCATCATAAAGCATAAATGGTCCTCACTAATGCTCTTCATTATAAAAACAGTAGCATGTCTGTGTACTCACTCACGTGCCTCAGGAGTGCAATGGGCCAGGGCTGAAGGCCCAGTTCAAATCGGCACCCTTTACAATATGTACACTACAGTATATACAACGTACATGGCCTGACAGCATGTCAAAGCGTGTTCGAGTCCTGCTCATGACCACCTTTGTTGAATGTCTCTCGCCTTCTCTCTCTCTCTCTCTCTCTCGTTCTCTCTCTCTGTCTCTCTCTCTCTCCCTCCTTCCATGTCTGTCTTCACTAATAACTATCACTGAAGGCAAAAAGCCAAAGACAATTCAGAAACCTATCTAGCAATGACATCACCGACGGGGATTCCAAGCCTCGCTGTAGGATAACTATGTTTATTAGCTATTCGTTCAATGGTTGTACAACACATTACAACAACAACACCACAATAAGACAAAACACACTTTTTCACCTACTTTTCCATTAAAAAAAAAAGTTAATCTGAAAATTATAGCCTTTCTTATTCTGAAAAGATATACCGGCTCAGGTAAACCCAGAGGGGTCCCCATACCCATGGAAGTAATGGAAGTCATTAATAGGATATGTACTGATGTATTGTACATGCAATAGTAGTATTTTATTCTGTGTTATACTGAAGCCCTATAGCAAGGCATGGTTGATTTCCAGTTAAATCATCATAACGCCTCAGCCTTGTCACGATGTATGGGTCGAATATGGGTTATTACCAAAATATGCGGCAAATTAAAACATAAAAAACAATACCCGGGCAACTCACAAACAGAAAATAAAGTGTTCTACAATGATTCATCTTGTGCAAATCGTGATATACACATGCAGATGACCCCTGAACCCAACCCTAGCATAGAATGTATTGTATTTTATTACTTCTAGCTCGGGCTGTAACTAACAAACCAATTAATTGGTTACTAAAATAGTTGGCAACTAATCGAAAAATCGTTTCGACGAGGATTCATGGATTTATTGTTGCAGCCCTACTTCTAGAACCTTAGGTGAACCTCACCTGTGTGTTCTTCTTCTTCTAAGCAGTCCTCTTGGCCTCAGCTTGTAAGATAGATCGTATTACCCATCATGCATCGCATTACAATGCATTAGCGACGACTAGGAGAGAGAGAGAGAGAGATAGAGAGACAGTGTTGCCAACTTGCTGCATTTGTCGCTATATTTAGCTTTTTTCCAGACCCCCCTAGTGCCAAAATTAGTGAAAAACTCCTGGTGGAAAATCTAGTGCTTTTTTGCTGGTGAGTTGGGGCGAAATTGGTTGACAGGCGCCAGAGATAAAACCCTTGTTTTTCACCATTTTTCCTCCTATGATGAGAGTCCTCCTTCCTTCCTAGAAAGGACCATTGGTAACCAAATGGACCCTTATAGATCTGTAACTCTTGAGATCATAAAATGAATTTTGGTTTCATTTCACACTTTCAAGAGTTAAATTATATTTAAACAACTGAATTACCAATTTTTTAAGAATCTACACATTTAGAAATTGTAGAAGAATTTCTATTTTGACCAATATTTTACCAGTTATTTCTCCTAAATTAGTCAGAGAGACTAAACTCAACATCAAACGGTGGTCCTCTGTGGCTAAAATGCAGAATAAATAGTGGGCCCTGGTATAAAATGGTTGAACACCCATGGCTCTAGCACATTCTGGTGCATTTTGGAAGTGCCACTATAGTGCATTTTGGAGTTTGGCAGTTGGCAATACTGGAGAGAGAGAGAGCTGTGCCCGGGCCTGATGGAGAAGAATGGAAAAAAACACGAGGCTGGAATCTTTCTGATACAATGACTGCCACACAGTGTACAGTGTCTGCAAACTTTCCTCATGATGTCACATGGCGACACGACGTTGAAGTCAACATTGATATTTGTGTTTCAGATGGGAGCGGGGGCAGGGAACATTCTATTCTCTTTCAGTCCACACCTATAGCCATAGTAGATCTCTGGCCAGGTTGTTATTGTGGTGGCACACAATCAAAAAAGGACAAAAATGTCTTCTTTTTGATTGAAACGCACCATAAAGGTTGTGTGTGCGTGCATGTATGTGTGTTTCTCTTCCTTCAGCAGGCTAATACTCTAGTAGTATAGATTCTATACTATCGTCACAATACTGACTGAATATAAATGAGTTTTAATGAGGGGGGAATTAGCAATATGTATATGTGATAGAAATACAAGCCAAAGTAGTGCATTCAGCGATTTCTCTGCTCTTTCTCTGCTCTTCCTGAGCCACAGCGAACATCCCTAACTCTCCTTTTCTCCTCTTGCTTCTCGCTTCCTCTAAAGGTCCTCTAGAGGTTTTTAACCAGTTGTCCGGGGACCACCAGTGGTCCTTGAGAGGGTTCCAGGTGGTCCCCAGGTTAAGTTGGTTAACCAGATGGAAAGTTGGTTATTAGGGCTGGGTTCAAAAAATCGATCCAGCGATCCGATATCGATTCACGCTCAAAAACACGACATCGATCCAAAAATGTGTGGATCGATCTTCTCCAGGCGGCTGGCACTATTTTCTTTTACGTGCGTGCGTTACAGCACAAACACTCTGTGTTCGCTGCCTGACGAGATCACTAACGCAGCGAGCGCCCTGTGCATGTGTTCTGAGAGAATCATGTTAAATTAGGCTGTTACTGTGTATCTTTTGCAGTATTTTATCAATTATATCCATCACGCGCAGCGATGGTCGAGGGAGAGGAAACAGCGTGTGATCGCCTTCTTTCTTGCTTTCTTTTCTTTTTTGGAGGCTCGTGTTTGCAGAGCCGGCTATACAGCTGGGGCAATGGGGGGAATGCCCCCCTAAACGCCCTTCATATAGGCCTAATGACGCTATAATGACGCTGCCTCATAAAGCCCCCCCGATTGTGAAATGTTAGATCCGGGCAAAAAAAAAAGTTTGTACGCACGCTTCGCTCCAAAGACTTTTACTTTCCCATTACTTTCACATTAGAACGGTCAGTCTCAGTGCAAGATTTACTTACACGCAGCCGTGCGCGCACACAATTCAATTCATTCAGTCGCAGTCTCTCACCGAATGAGTTTTCATCCGACACACGACGTTCTCCAAACATATAACACAGACGCGGGGCCGTCTTGCTGCGGAGCAAATCCATTGTCATCTCCCATCTGGACAGGAGTATTTGTGCCTTCTTAGCCAAGTTTATAATGTTCTCTCACACGGAGCTAAGTCCCACACACTCGGCATCCTGCGTATAGGCTACTGTATGTATGATGCAATGTTAACAGCTGTGCGCTGCGCGATAATTATACAATCTACAAGCTCACAGAGCATTAGCCTATAAGTGAGCTGCAGCACCTAGTTCTAGTGAATTATGCCGCGCGAATACTGCAGTATATTTATTTTACAAAGTAGACAGTAGGGTTTTCAACAGGTGGTCCGGGGACCACCAGTGGTCCTTGAGAGGGTTCCAGGTGGTCCCCAGGCTAAATGAAATTTGTTAACCAGATGTAACTCTTGAGAGTTTTACATTCTAAAAAAATAATCATCATCTGAATTAGCACTATTTAATTAAGAAGTTTACACTGTTTAGTTTGCAACATCCAGCCTGGAATTGTGAACAAAACCAAAAGAATTCTTTAGTTTTAGGTCTTTGGGGCTGAAAATCAAATGGTGGCTCAAATGCTGAATAAATGGTGGTCCCTGGTGTCAAAAACGTTGAAAACCACTGCACTAATATACTGTATGTTACAGTATTAATGCTTGTGTTTGACCCAGGTAAAATGTTACAGCATCATTCCTCTCCCTCTATTACTAATTCTGTCTCACTGTGTATTCATTAATCAGGGGTTTTCAACAGGTGGTCCAGGGACCACCAGTGGTCCCTGAGAGGGTTCCAGGTGGTCCCCAGCTAAGTTGTTTAACCAAATTGAGAACGTAAAAATGAAACCAAATGGACCCTTGCGGGTCCATTTGGTCACAGAAGCAAAGGAAATCTTTAGTTTCAACACATGGGGCCATTATGTCTGTAAATAGATCGATATCGAATCGAATCGAATCGAATCGTGGATCGAATCGGATCGTGACCTTGTGAATCGAAATCGAATCGATCTAGGGAATTCGGATCGATTCCCAGCCCTATTGGTTAGACCAGATGTAACTACTGAGAGCGTAAAATGTTTCATGTTTCATGTTTACACTCTCAAGAGTTAAAATATTCACCATGAATATTCACCAGAATGTAGAACATTAATGGTCATTTTGGTCTGTATGTTTGCCTGTTTTGTTTCCAAAATCCAGCCTGGTATTGTGGACAAAAGCAAAAGAAATCTTTAGTTTTGGGGTCTGGGGTCGATGAAGCTGCCCTCATACCATTTTCAGTTACGAGACTTTTATTAGGCAATTAAGCATCAATAATAATAATAATAATAATATAATAATAATAATAATAATTAGTTGTTGATGAAGTTGCAACAGACACGCAGCATGCATGAAGCTAAAGGTCTGACTCAGAGAGTTTTCTGTTTTCAATGATGAAATGCTGTTGGTTTAGTGGTGACACAGCTGTAGTTAGTTAGTAGCAGCAGTAGTGTTTCAAATCATTTTAAATATAAGCACTTTAATTTGAAATATCTTGGGTTGTTTTGCATGCGTTCATGTTTGGTGGGGGCAGTCAGGGCATTTAGGGGGGCATTGCTCCCCCATACCCATGCCTAGATCCGCCCCTGCAACATGCAGAGTCACTCTACAGTTAAGATGTTATGTTGTTGACTGGATGTGTGCAGAGTGATTGATGCTGTCGCACCAAGAATAGCAGATATATCTACTGTACACAACAAGCTCATCAGCGGCTATTTTGGGAGCGTGACGCAGCGCCCCAACGGAGTGTATAAATCAAGCTCATCCCTGTGCCAGTTTGCTCTGTCGACAAAATGACAAAATGAACTCCAGATTTGTTTACAATCATGAGATAAATGAATGCATCAGCGTCGGTTGTTATACTGTTCCGGTTTCCGAGTCAACTTGTCATAGCACCCCTTTTAAGAGTCCCACACAGTGAATCGAAAAATATGTTTTTCACACTTTTTGACCGCTTTGAGGTATGAGCATACCCAACAATGCATGCCAAAAAAGGGAAAATTTCCACTTATGTGTAAAACAAATCAATTTTGACTTCCTGTAAATAAAAACATGCTGATGACATGTAGAGGCCCACATCAGTAAAAGCCAATAGAAATTAAGCTGACCCGTTTTTATTCCCATTTCTGGATTGTTCTCCACAAACACGGGTGGCTGTGATTACAGTCAGAAATACTCTGTTTTTAATCCCATTCTGGCATCCAGACAGCGTATTACTGGGTTGAAATTGCATCACGTTAGAATATACAGTATATATCTGAACACATTAAATGGTCGAAGTAAGCCACATACCAGTAAAGTGGCAGAGCTGAGGGAATATTGTAAGAAAACGGTTCAAGCGCCGCATGTAATATAGCTCAGAGTAAGCCGCCTTTTTCGCCTGAAGGAAGGCATGCTCTGATTGGTTCAGAAACTCCATGAGCCCGATATTCTGGTGGGAATCAAAATTTAAAAAATCTGTTTAATTCCACTGTCTGTTTGTGTCTCTTTTGTGGCCACACCTGCCATCAATTGGCAGGTGTGGGGTTGCCATGGCAATAATTTGGTTGGAAATTGCACAGGTGAAGGGGACTTTGGCTGATTGGGCCCTACTGGCAGAGTCTAACCATTTTTTTTAGATGTTTCTGGACAACTGTGTGTCCCACAGACTTGAGGCCAGAGCACTGCACTCCTTGTTGGGGTGTGGAATGTGTGTGTCAGTTTTGATGTTGTTGCAATGGGAAGTATGGTTTGTGAGTTGCGTGCATTAAAACTGTACATACCAGCACGCAACAGTGCATTTACAGTTTTGATTATCAGTTGCATATATAGGGAAACCCCCATTTCACGGAAAAAAAACAAAACACTACAGAAATGATTAGTATTGAGACGTTGGGCCATTTAACACTTATTTCCACAAAACGTATCACTTACGCCACCTTTAACCCAGGGCTGTCAGACGGCCGGGGGTTTAACAGTTATTGATGGCCCAGCAGGTGCCGTCATTAGCGAGTCACTTTTTTTTTTTTTTTTTTAAAGGGGGATCAATGCTATCGACGGGGGCAGCCCACAAGGGTCAAAAGGTCGAGACCATTATGTGTGATTATGCGTCCGACGGCGCCGTCTAGCATTGGCTACTGTTCGCGTTCGGTCTTGCCCCCGCAACGATGCTAAATTATTTGGCGATGTCGCCCGTTTGGCTGCGTGGTGGACTCCCAAAGCGCCTGGCTGCCGTCCCTGGAAGAAAATATTTAGAGACAGGACGACATCGGCAGCCAAATGGGACTTTGGGAGGGAGTGCTTGATATGACAAAAACGTTTAGAACCGTACTGAAATACCGTACGGAAATATAGACGCATGTCAGAAAACTTAGGAGTTATGCAAGAGATAATAGGGACTTTAAGATTTAAGCTAGTCCGTGGACGAGACGACCGGATGTGGGCGTGGTCCGTCGCCGTTGCAACAGAAGCCCAACATGGTTAAGAAAGCAGCCGACGTTGACGAGGCCACACCCTTCCCAATGATGTCACTGGTTCCCATAGTGACACGTGACAAAAGTGGTTTCCATGGTGACTCCTACACAGCACGTGTCAAATGTAAACAAGAAAGAAAGAAAGAAAGAAAGAAAGAAAGAAAGAAAGAAAGAAAGAAAGAAAGAAAGAAAGAAAGAAAGAAAGAAAGAAAGAAAGAAAGAAAGAAAGAAAGCTTATTGGATTCCCGCTGGATAGCAAATAGGATTTGTTCTAAAGTTTTATAGGGGAGTCATATAGGATTTTTTTTAACTAGGGTCAATATCATTCTATGAACCATGTCTTGAATTAACAGAAAGGACGATTTAAGGAAATCCATTAATTCACTTTTGGATCACAGGCAAAAAGTATATGATGGCCACTGGCCAGTAGGTGTCATTATATAAGCACATTCCATGCAAACAAACTAACAATCCATGAATCTCACTCAACTCTCGTCCACGTTGTGACACGACGCCAAGAGCTGCGTTTTGCCGTCCTAGGAGAGGGTCGGACGGCCGCGAGGCTTATGTATCGAGCACAGAGCGATTGATTACGTCGGTCGTAGGCCTCACGTTCCCCCAATCTTAAATAGGCTAATATGTATATAGGACTGCTCTCATGTCTTAAAATGATCCCTGGCTAATAAGACAAATATGCCTTAAAACAGTATGCATGACCTCTATAACAATAATAAAAAAAAAAAAGAAAAACAGCTTAAATATTTTAGTTCTTTCATAAATATTAAGTCTCTCTCTCTCAATAGGGACTGCTCCTGTCACAAATTGATGATGCCATATGCCCACCTGTGGTCTGGCCCTAGGAAGTATAGTTCTAGTAAAAAAAAACAATGTAATACTTCCTAACGTTAATATGAGCAGCAAAGTAGCTGTTTTAATATGTTTTAATGTGAGTGTCAACACACTTTTGATGTGGTTGAGAGACAACCACAAAAAATACAAAAAAAAAAATACATTTTGGAGTAATGGAAATACATGAATTTGAACAGTGAAACCTTGTGCTGTTGTAGGGGAAACAGCTTTTCCCCCCCCACAGAACAACAAGAGGACCACTCATTTGGGAGATAAATCAAATAAGGATCTGGGGTGGAATTCTCCTTTCACGCGGAGGCGTGATTTGGAATCCACGTGTGATTGGCCGGCAGTCTGATTAGCGACTACTGGCCAATCACAGGAGGGGGTTTTCCTGGAACCGTGGTGGGATTCCAACTCACGCGCCTCTGGGAGCTCCCGGAGCAGGAGGAACAACCACTCCAATTCTGTGCAGTTCCAGGAGCAGGTGGGCGACAACAACAAGTCCCAGGACTCATCCTCCTCACATGGTCTACTTGGCTGCTTCCCTCACCCAGCGATTACACAGGACACAACCACCTGGATGGATGATTTAATGCAGTGGTTTTCAACCTTTTTCATCCCAGGGACCACTATTTATTCAGGATATGAGCCACGGACCACCATTTGAGGATATTTCAGCCCCACAGACCCCAAATCTAAAGATTTATTTTGCTTTTGTCCACAATTCCAGGCTGGATTTGGGAAACAAAACAAGCAAAACATACATTCCAAAATGGCTAATTCAGATGGTGAATATTTTAACTCTTGAGAGTGTAAAAATGAAACCAAATGGACCCGCCAGGGTCCATTTGGTTTCATTTTTACGTTCTCAAGAGTTACATCTGGTGAACCAACTTAGCTGGGGACCACCTGGAACCCTCTCAAGGACCACTGGTGGTCCCCGGACCACCTGTTGAAAACCCCCTGGATGGATGATTTAATGCATAAAACGAGTGCAATCAATTAATGAAGATTGCTTGATTTCATCCATGCCTGCGGTGCCTAGACGAGTTGCGAACGTATTGCATAATTTTGCATTTCGATGCCAATACATTTGTACTTTTACTCCAATACGTTTTGAATGTCCAGACTTTTAACATAATAAGAGTATTTCAGCACATTGCAGTACTGTTACTTTTTTCTCCCAGTGTTTTCAACTGTCCCCATGCTGTTGCCCATAGCAACCTGCTAGGACAGGGAACATGACGCTGGTTGTTCCGCGGGGGTCCAGGAATGTAATCCCGGCTCCCTGCCCAGTGGCAGACGCTGCCACTGGGACAGGAATGTAATCCCAGCTCCTTGCCAGGCAGCCCATGCAGGCTGCCACTGGGACAATCCAGCTCCTGTGACAGTGGCTGGCCGTGGAACAAGGCCCTCCGCTCATGGATCCCCCCTCTGGCCGTAGCTGCTCATCCCCGGCACCCACACCTCTCCTCTAACCCGCCCCCCTGCAGGGGCGGATCTAGGTATGGGCATGGGGGGCAATGCCCCCTTAAATGCCCAGTCTGCCCCACCGAACATGATGGCATGCAAAACAACCCAAGATATTTCAACTTAAAGTGCTTATATTTAAAATGATTTGAAACACTACTACTGCTACTAACTAACTACAGTTGTGTCACCACTAAAGCAACAGCATTTCATCATTGAAAACAGAAAACTATCTGAGTCAGACCTTTAGCTTTATGCATGCTGCGTGTCTGTTGCAACTTCAACAGCAACTGATGTTATTATTTACTGTATGCTTAATTGCCTAACAAAGTCCTGTAACCAAAAATGGTGCAGGACTTTTTCTCCTGCCCCCTCATTGGGAAATGTTACATGGAAATGTTACATCCGCCCCTGGTTCCCTGCCCTGCACAGAGCTCTCAATGCAAGCAAGTAAGCAAGAAAACTTTAGAAGTGCACTCTGACAATTGCCGGCTTGCACAAGTAGGCCATCCATGGCCTGCTTGTGCACGAGCAGAGGCCAAGTACCCCACGACACCCTCAGGAGATAATACCTGACAATACTAGACAACAATAGGATACATCGCCATGACATCATAAACTAAACCAGCCAGCCAACGTTCTCAAAAAGCAGTCCACCGACCACAAACCAATCACGGTACTTGCAAGTAAAAAAAAAGTAATAAAAGTAATAAAAGTGAACGGTCTCAAAATGTAGCCTACTGTACTTAAAGGTAATATTCAGTGAATTCACTTAATTCAAATATCACTTTTTTCTTTTATGATAGTCCTAACTATACTATAACTGTACTGACCAATAGAATTAGATCAGCACTCGGCAGAGGACAAACGTGCGTGTTGCACACAAGTAGGCCATGGCCTTGGCGAGCTAATACTCATGACATTACTTATAAAGGTCTCTTACTTACAGTATGTCACTATTACATCATCACTTAAACCGGCCAATCGGAGTACGTCGAGGGACAACCGACCGCCGACCATGCACCGATCACTTAACTCACAAGTAATTTGTTCCTCTCTGTCCTCAGTAAACCACAGGGGTCTAAAACCCGTTCCCTGGGGGTTCCCTAGGGATTGTCAGTTCAAACTTGATTATTATTTATAATATTTATTTATTTGAAGGGTTTGTGAAATGAATTGTTTGAGAAGCACTGCCAGTGCCTGGCAATCAGAATGGCAGGAAAATGAAAAATAAGAGTTCACATAGTATATAGTACGCATAGTATGCATAGTACATAAACTTTCCTGAATGATTAATTATATCTGGTTTCAGTATTTATTTATGAGGTATCATCAGCTCTATTCAGGTTACTCTAGCGGTCAGTTTGTATTGTGGGTGGGGGGTATTGTGGGCAGGGGGCGCGAGACATGGGCAAAGCATTTTCAGGGGGTCAAGAATCAACTGTGTTTTGCCAGACGCAGGGCATCATTGACTCTTTATTTTTAACACAACCACAACAATCTCTTCTCAGAGTCGCACAAAATACTGTTCTCAGAGGAGTCAATTAGAGGAGAAATCATGCACTCATCTAGAATAGCACATGACATTATAGCAAGTTTATTATAAACAACCTCCAGTATAGATAGAAACTCAGTGGAACATATCTTTGCGGTTCTGAAGCAGGATAAACAGAGATCTGCGCTGTTATAATGGACGTGGAACAAGGCTGCTGACTTTAGTCGTCCCCTCGAGTCTCCACACCGGCTCTTTAAACAGCACTCCTCTTCCAACTGAAATAAAGCCCGGGACCTTCAACGCCCCCATAATGTTCCCGTTTGGAGGAAAGGGTATTTCTGTTATTTGTTTTGAAAGCAATCTGTGGATTCTATTAAAATGTACTGTTGCCTTCAACCTGGCGTGGGACAGTGATTCAGCACAATGTGAGCTCTAGAGATACAGTATAGACTGTACAGCCCTGGGGCAGACCCCCCTGATCAGTCACAGTACAGGACTGATAAACATGAGGGGATGATGCCTAAATAAGCTATTGAAGGGCCCTTGATATGTAAACATTGGGGATGGATGGATGGATGGATGGATGGATGGATGGATGGATGGATGGATGGATGGATGGATGGATGGATGGATGGATGGGTGGACAGATTAGTGTAAAAGAGGATGACAGCTATTGAGTGATAGATTGCGTGAAGAGTGCCGGCCCAGTCCCTTTGGGGATGGAGGGAGGGAGCAGTGAGAGAGAGGGGGGGGGTTGAACAGGACCACCTGCACCCCTCTCTCACTGTTTACAAAGATGAAGGGATTAGATCATCACATAAGGAAAGGGTGTGGAAGTGAGAGAGAGAGAGGGGGGGGGCTAGTTGCGTTAATGAAATATGAAATAATTAATATAGTGGTTTCAAAACTGGTTTCATTGATTGCCGGGCAGAGCCCCGTGGTGGGAGTTCTGCTCTGGTTTTGGTGAGACACAGTCCACAGAGACACAAAACTAGGATAGTTTTGGTCACTTTGTAGGATGCACTACCGTTACATGTACTCACTTTAAGTACTCAGATCAAAAGTTATGGGTAGTCTGTTTTTCCCCTCAATTATAAAAAATACTGGGCAGACCCTTTTGGGTCTGGGGACCCTCAGGGGGTCCTCAGCCAAATGATTCAAAGTATCACTCTCAGAGTTAAAATTAACACTGCTTTTACAATGTTGGGGCTCAATATACAGTATGAAGGATTCTCAACCTGTAAAATGAAACGTTGCAGATTGAGAATCACTGCTATAGACATAAAAATCTTCTCTTATGGGGAAGAAAATACAATATACTGTGTATTAGGAATAGTCTCTGAAGTTTTAGTTAGTTTAGTTTGTTTAGAGCGCTAAACGATGTCATCTGGCGGCCAAGTCTACAGACTTTTCATGTTCGTTTAAAGCACTTTAAGCAAGTGCTTTAATTGAAAAAAGGAGTGAAGTGAGTGGCTCTTATCTTTACACATCATCATACATTATCTCACAAACAACTGAATTTGTTTACAGCCGATTTGTTCACATTCTGTACGTGACATTCCTTCATTGTCAATGGCAATTAATGTTTGTGTTGCCACAACTTTACGTCATATTTAACGGCCATATTTGGCGTCCAAATTTCTCCTTTCGTTGTCAATGGCAAATATCTGTTGTCTTGTCCCCAGGAGTTAATATCTGTTTTGTCACCAGAGGAGTTAATACATATTGTCTCTGCTGTATCGTCAGGTCATTCCAGTTTTATCACTTCAATTTAACTACCTAAACTCTTTTTCCTGGAGATGATGAAAGAATTCAAGAGCCACGAGTTTCAGGACGTCGGCAAACCGGGTCTGCCGCACTGGTATGACAGGGTCGCGCAGGAGAAAGCGAGGCTCCTCGCTCAGAGGGCGCAAGCCGCGTCCCCCATCGGCAAGCCAAAGTGGAGGAAGGCCCGGTCCCCCAAACCATCGCCGCTGAGGGAGATCTCTACCAGCGATGTAGCGTCCGACAATGCGAGTGAAACACCCGGGCTCAAACCGTCGGCGGAGAGGGTTCCCGACGGAACCCCCAGGGTTCCTGAGAGGAACGCGCGGGAGAAAGGCGAGGACCCTCGCGGTAAGCCTAAGAAAAGGAAGGCCCGGTCCCCTAAACCATCGGTGCAGGAGGAGATCTCCGGCAGTGATGGAGTGTCTGACACCGCCAATGAAACACCCGGCGGTGACGGACGCTCCGCCGCTGCTGTCGGAGAAGCATCCGGCAGTGAGAAGTCGAAGGCCGAGGACGAGGAGGTGGTGGTGGTGGGGGTGGAGAAGCCCATGAAGCACCTCCTGAAGAAGCGCAACAAGATATTCCTGACGGAAGTCGACGAGATCATAAACCGGGCTAAGAGCAAGTGTGGGGTCAAGCGGAGGAGGAAGAACAGCGACGGCCTGACGCTTCCCGACAACATCCACGAGGTCATAGGCGCCCTGATTGCCGACATGCGGGAGGCAGCGCGCGAGGACCAGCGGCTGAGCACGCCTGCCGCCCGTGCCCGGCGCGGCGACCAGGCCGCCGACTGGCCCCTCCGCAAGATGAGGATGCTGAACCGCGTGCGGTCGACGCTGCGTCGGCCCGACATGAAGCGCATCTTCGTGGAGCAGGGCGGCGTGCCGGCCGTTTCCGACTGGCTCACGCCCATGCAGGATGGCAGCCTGCCGCCGCTGGAGGTCCGCGAGCACCTGCTGCGCATCCTGCAGGACCTGCCCGACGTCACCGTGGAGTTGCTGAAGACGACCGGCATCGGCCGCGCCGTCCGGCAACTCGCCGAGCACCCGTCCGAGTCGCACAAGAACAAGGCCGCGGCCAAGCGGCTGGTGGCCGACTGGCGGATGCTCGTCGGGAACATCCGAACCAACTACAGGGGGATGACAGCGCAGGAGAGGCAGGCGCTGAGAGACGAGCGGCGGGAGAAGGCAGAGGGCGCCGACTGGGACCGGGACCTTCAGCGGGAGCTTCAGAGGGCCGAAAAGAGGAGGGCCGACAGCCTGTCGCCAACGGAGGACGGCGACGCCAGCGCCAGCGCCAGCGGCGACGCAGGCATAGACCCGCCGGAGAAGAGGAGGAGGGTGGAGGAGGAGTGCCTCCGCGCCGCGCGGCAACAGCGGGTGCAGCAGCCCATGCCGTCCACCAAGGTCTATTGGATCGCGCCAGAGCCCACGTTTAGGCCATCCCCAGAGCCTGAGGCGAGCGCGTCAAAGAAGAAGCCGTCCTGCTTCGCGTGGCTGAATCGCATTACCTACCGGCAGCGCGCGGCGAGGCGCCTGTACCCCACCAGCAGACGCGCCTGGGAGCGCCTGGGTTGAGTCTTCCGCCCCCCAATAGACTATTCAGTAAGCCCCTCCCCTAAAATTGCCTTGGTCCAATCACAGCTATAGACCAACCTCTCTCTACCAATAGTTTTCCTTTGTGATAAAACATTATTTTAAAAATAAAAGGAATGTCACGCCCTACCACGTTTTTCCAGTGCATAGGGCAGACGCTGTTGGTGGATTTGGAAGGTCTGGTTTTCAAAAATCCACAATATTTTACTTTGGAATGAATGAGTCGGTCTGGGAAAAAGTTTCCAATCCATGGTTGGACATAAACCGTGAAGGTTAATTTCACATTAAAGTGATACTTTTTTTCCCCCATACGTTTTCCTTGTTGAGGGGCTCTTGCCCCTCGTGTGCAACATGTGTCCCCACAAAATGTCCACAACACAAACACGAAATGCCAAGGACGACGTTGAGGAGAGGACTGACGTCATCTTGTCCATGCATGTCTCATTTTGTCATTGACAATGAACAGAGATATTATATAGGCAACTTTAGTGTGTACAAAATCTGTTTGCAAACAGATTTGAATCGAACTCCACCTCACCTCCACTATTGGTTCACTATGAAACTGCTGGAGACTGCTGCACTGTGATTGGATAAAGCCCCCCCCCTCCCACACACACACACACACCCACACACACAGTAGCACCGCCTTGTCATGGGCCTGACGTAAACAAATCAGCTGGAGCATCAAAGTAGAAAGCAAAAAATATATAGCTATATTTTGATTTTTAGCTAAAAAGCTTCCTATAATACCTTTAAATGACATTGACAATGAAGGGAACATGTATATCATCTGTAAAGCACCTTTAAAAACTGTCATCAACCAAAGTGCTGTTCAGTGAGGGGTGAGGGGTGCTCTTATCATCGAATACAACATAATGCTTGTATTAGCGACAAAACAAACATTTGTTTCTCTTCATTGTCAATGGCGTTTTTAAAACATCCGTCTTTACAGCTGTGCATATGAGGGGGCTAGCGCCCCTCGATAAGCAGGGGGCAACACCATACAATCAATACAGTGCAATGTGATCAGGGAAATCGAGTGTGACAAAACCTAGGGCGGGGGTGGCGAGGTTAAAAATACGAAGTTAAGCTGGGGTCAAAAGCCATGTCAAAATAATTGGTCTTAAGCTAAGACTTAACCTCAGTGGACTGGGCAGATCTACTATGGAGAGGAAGGCCATTCCAAACTAAGCCCATAGGGTTGCAGAGACGACACATTGCTGTCGCGATCCAAAACTACTGCCATGGCTGCTGGACCCTAGTGAAAGCCACAATACTCATACAACGTTGAACCCCTTTTCCCAGAGGCCTTTGCACGCTAGACTGATTGACCCGCTTTGCAATGATGTCAACAACATGCACCTCACGTCCAGTAGATCTGTCCAGTAGATCGATCGCCCATATAACTTAAAAAGGGACTAAAAAATGTGGATTGAATAATGAAAATGCATCTCGGGCATCTCGTTAATCGCACGGAAAGTGTTCTACAGTCAACTAGTGTAACTCACAGAGGGAAGTCATAGTGTTAAATGCCATTGACTATGAAGAGAAAATGTACCTCAGCAAATTGGCTAATTAATACACCCTTCATTGTGTCTGCAGACACAATACAGATGGCTAATACGACCAATTATAAGCTAAGATGAAACATGTGTCTTTAATCAACTAGAGAAATAGCAAAAAAAAACACTCCTCCCTGGTCCCTTGGTACAGTCTGACAAGGTAATAGCCAGGCTTAGTGGACCTGATGGACATCAGCTGGACATCTGCTTCTGGGTGGATGCACTCCCCCCTTCGCCTATGGCAGTGGTTTCCACATCAATTTACCTATTAATTTTACTCAGCTTTTGATGACTTTTAGTCTTGAGACCCCAAACTAGAAAGCTGTCTAAAGATTTCCTTCAGTTGCGTGTGATTTTGCCCCACACATCCATGTGGTATTGATGATGGTACCATTATAGTTAAGGAATTTTAGCAGATACTTGACCAATCTGTAGGGAACCAAATTGTTACCAAGAAGTTTCTTTCACCACTGTGTTTCTAATGGCGTCTAATGACATCTAGTAAAATGGTCACAACCTATGGAAGGCAAAACAGGCAAAACTAGGCAAAAACACCTCAAAAAAACAGGCAAAAACAGGCAAAAAACACCTCAAAAAACGGGTCAAAGTCGGGGTACTGGTCACAACCTACAGAAGGCAAAACAGGCAAAACTATCATGCTCTATAGCATGTGATATGTCTAACTATGCGGTTTTCATGATGAATTCATTCCAAGCATTAGTTTTGCAAAAAACAAAAACAAAAAACGCACACACATTGGGCTGAAAGAAAATGTCCATATCGCTTGCCCAAATGTGCTGACTAAGTACATTTATGAGGACGGGTGTAGCTGTTTGTAGCCCCAGGAGTTGTTTTCTGAGAAAAAAATAATGGTATTCTAGATGAGTGATTCTCGTCTGTCGAAACTGAGTGGCACGGTGGAATCTCTGCGATAATTTCTGTGTTTATCATTCCCTGTAATGGCCTTAATGCAGATGTTTAACAATAACTTAAGCATTCATTTTACACTCTTGAGAGTGTAAAATGAATGCGTTTCATGCCCTCAAGATCTGTAAGGGTCCATTTTGCTACCAACTTTACATCACTTAGCTGGGGACCACCTGGAATCCCCTCAAGGAGGCCAAAGTTGAAGCCGACCCCAAAGAAAAAAAGTCCTAGGAACACAATACAACATAACTCAGGAACCAAAATTTACCAGCATTGTTGATCACAGCAGTCAACATAAATGTCTGTATCTCTCCTTCAATAAATTTCCTTCACCCCCTTCATAGCATGTTGAAAGAAATTATCTTGGAACTAAAGGTTTAAAGGCGCTCCACCACGAAACATTTTTCAAGATTTTTTTTTGGTGTTGTTACCATCCCAAAAAGTTGATTTTTGAACAGTCAGGCCTATATTGACATAGCTACGATTTTCCATGTTGGCTGAATGGGGGTGCGTGAATTTAGTGACGCCACTAAAAACACCATTTCCCCTTCCGCTTTAACATTGGCTCCACCCTTTAAGTCATGTTTCGTGACATTTTTGGTACTATAACACACTGAAGAAATATGAAGTGGCAGACGTCTTCTTTCGTTGGCTGACAGTGATCACTGGTTGGACTTGATGAGGACAGACACTTGTGTGTGTGTTTTTTTTTTTGCCTCGTCGCCCAGGACAACCGTTCCTCCCTTTCGGAAGCTGATGAATACCGTCCCACACACCCCCTATCCCTCAGTTCATGTGGGACCTTTCAGCTAATCTTTGGAGCTAATTTCTTGTAGCAGACACACAAACCACATTGTTTTGTTATTGGCCTCGGTTGTCAGATGTGCGGTGAGTCACTACAAATTCTCTGGTGGCATTGGGAATTGTTGCCAAACTGTTCTGTTTCGAGGCCTTGAATAGAAAGGCAAAGATAAAAAAGACTTTGCACAAACACGTAGGCAGGCATAGAACACAAGCACGCACACATGCAGACATGTACAAGCGCATACAGGCGCACACGTATGTTTTGATGTGTGAAGCCAGCACACAGCAAAGCAAAGCCTACATCAGGCTATACTCTACATCAGTGGTTTTCAACCATTGGTCCAGGGGACCACCTGTGGTCCTTGAGAGATTCCAGGTGGTCCCCGGCTAAATGACGGACAGTTGGTAACCAAATGGACCCTCATAGATCTGTAACTCCTGAGAGCGTACACTCTCAAGAGTTAAATTATATTTAAACATCTGAATGATTTTCAAGAACCTATATCATTAGAAAATGTAGAAAAAAATGTTGTTTTTTCTGCCGGTTATCTCTCCTAAACGTGGACAAAAATGTGAAATTCCTTTTAAGTTGTGCGTCCGAGAGACTAAACTCAACATCAAATGGCGGTCCGTGGTTCAAATGCTGAATTAATGGTGGGTCTTGGACTGGTATTAAGAAGGTTGAAAACCACTGCTCTATAAAACACCTCAGTCTCTGTACGCACATGTACAGTATGTGTGTGTGTGTGTGAGTGTGCGTGCACGTACGCGTGTGTGAGTGTGAGCACGCGTGTGTTGTGTAAAAGCAACAATGGACACATTTTTATAAGGGTACAAGTCCCGGCCTGCCACACAATGCGTTCACTCTTTTTTTCCTTTACAAGCTCCGTGTGGCATTGTGCAAACTGTGCAAAACACAGGAGGTCTCTTTCTCTCTCCCTCTCTGTCTCTTGATGAGACAAAGAATGGCACACCTGAGGCCCTTCTCCTCCTTGGCTCGCTTTCACAATACGTATAATCTTTGGCAAGCGTTTCTCCGGCAGTCTCGCGTACTTAAAAGCTCGATAGCCTGCAGCCACGGATTCTTTGAACAGTTTCACAGTCGCGAGTTTAATGGCCTAGCGCAGACACACACCGTTCGCTGGCTTTTAAATACACCGTGGCACCGCTTGAAGGTATATATCTGATTGAGAAGAACGTTTGTCGTCAGGGAATGTTTGTCGACAGGTAGTCCTGGTATCAAATGATTGATGTCCGTCGTGTTTATCTGCTGCGTTTTGTTCCCTGTGATCGAGGTATAGCGAGACGTATAGCTTTTTTTTACCGCATGAGCGATCACAGGGTAGATTCCCACCGAGACATAAAATAAAATCACACCTTTTGTGAAGCGAGGGGAGGGCCACCCACTGTGGCTGCCTCGCGATGTCAGATGTCAGTGGCACTTGTTACGTTACAAGACGTGAATGCAGTGTGTTGTTATAGTATGTCACCAAGGCGCACATCATTGTCATCATCTCATTCCTTTAAAAGCGTCCTGGCATTGTCAATGGTATGTAATGTTCATGTTAAGACAAAAGTCCCCCCTCCCCACACACACACACATGCCTAAAGCTGAACATAGGAGGAAACACATCTCACATCCATATTCCACATACTGTACCTACAGCAATTGGTCAACTACAGATTTTTTTAACCGTTGCTCCATTGAGTAAGCGTAAATAGCATCATGAATAATGGCCTACGGTATCTGGCCAATGGCTAGTGCCATATTTGGGTGATTGAATACTTAGAAATGTTGGCACATGGTTTGCATAGATGTCAACAGTTGGCATAGATGCCAACTGTCAAGATCTGATGTTATTATGTCATATTATCTCATATTATCTCTCTCTCTCTCTCTCTCTCTCTCTCTCTCTCTCTCTCTCTCTCTCTCTCTCTCTCTCTCTCTCTCTTGTCTCTCTCATGTCTCTCTCTGGACTGTAATTCAAATACAAAAGAATAATCTTAAATAACTAATTTGAGCCGTGCACGTCTCTGTAAAGTGTATATTTCCTGTCTTCCGGGCATGTGCGCTTTGTTGTACGGCTGTATTCTCTACACACATTCCGTACATTCTTAGACTTTACAGAACCTCCGTACATTCTTAGACTTTACAGAACCTCCAAAGATAGATGTCTAAGAAGAATCTACGTGCAGCATGGTGGGCCCTCATGCCCTTGTGCTCAGTCCATAAATCATATCACATGATTATGCTGATGACGACTAAAAACGGCTGTTTTAGCCCAGTTAATTGTTTTCTCTTGCAAAATCCTGCAAAACATGTGGCAGTAAGCAATTTATTTTCCGGATTGGTCCAAAAATTGTTGTATTTATGGACTTCAATCTTGTTTCCGCTGACAGTGATTCAGACGATACAGAAGGGTCTGATGAAATCTCAGCAGTCATTAATCCATTGTCAGAGGTTTCACAGTCCAGATGAGTCAGAGACTCAGAGGCGCTCAGATGTGACAGACCGGAGGACAGGGGCCGATCTAGGCATGGGCATGGGGGGGCAATGCCCCCCTAAATACCCAGTTTGCCCCCCCCCAAACACGATGCCATGCAAAACAACCCAAGATATTTCAAATTAAAGTGCTTATATTTAAAATGATGTGAAACACTACTACTGCTACTAACTAACTACAGCTGTGGCACCACTAAACCAATAGCATTTCATCATTGAAAACAGAAAACTCTCTGAGTCAGACCTTTAGCTTTATGCATGCTGCGTGTCTGTTGCAACTTCAACAACTGATGTTATTATTGATGCTTTACTTGACTAATAAGTCCTGTAACTGAAAATGGTATGGGTGCTACTTGGGTGCGATGAAGCCGCACCCATACCATTTTCTCTTGCCCCTCCAACATGTTCTCTTGCCCCCCCAAATGGGACATGTTACATCCGCCCCTGCCGGAGGAGTCATTATATGAACCATGTTGTTCCTTTTGCTGAGAGCGCAGCTCTGTGATCTTGTGAGAGTGAACGTACAATCAAATTAATGATCAAGCGGAATGTCTATATATATTTTTAGGCGGTATCTTTGAATATCACACAGCAAGGACATGAAAAGTGATGATGTCGTCACATTTGTGAAGATGACTATTGAACGTTTTTTCCATGAAAACTGAACGTTTGCAGTTGATTCAGAATCATGAATAAGCACTAGTTTGACATGTCACATGCTACTTAATAGGTTTTCAAAGGTAGGTAGATAGTCAACCTCAGAAATTAATCTAATCCAATTTTCTTTTTTTAATGACCCTATAAAGGATCTTTAAAGAAATAGGCCTACATTGAACGATTGCAATATCATTTTTGTCAAATCCTATACGTTGACTGGCCTCTACACTGCACAATTCCTTTTTTCTTTTTTGTATGCGTTAATCTGTGTTTGTAAACAGATTTGAATCTAACTCTACCTCACCTCCACTCTTTTCCTGTGACTTTTATGTATACTTTCTAATTTTTGGTGCCGAAATAAAGCTTACTACTACTACTACTACTACACTCCACACACACACTAGCACCATCTTGTCATGACCGTCAGGGCAGGGCAAAGCAAGTGTCTGTCTGCAGGGAAACAGCTGCAGCTCAAAGCCATGTAGAGGGGAAAAAGGCAACAAAAAATGCAACATACAGTATATTTATACATTTTGATTTTTGGGAAAAAAGATGCCTATACCTTATACCTAAACTTAGGATGCACTATTGCACTACTCAACATGCAGTGCAAATCTGAGTTCACATCAGAGGTTATTTCCCCTAAAGCACAGAAGCGGTGGTTAACCTCATATGTGTGTGTGTGTGTGTGTGTGTGTGTGTGTGTGTGTGTGTGTGTGTGTGTGTGTGTGTGTGTGTGTGTGTGTGTGTGTGTGTGTGTGTGCGTGTGTGTGTGTGTTGTTCACTTCTGGAGGTCAGCCCAGTGATTACTGAGAGATAAAGAAGAAAGACAAAGCACTCTAAAAAACAGAAGAGATGTGCTTCAACACCCTCCGCTGCCTCGGGGGAAGCCATATGCATAACGTATAGTCTGATCGACGTACGTGGTCGTTTAAGGCTCACCTGTGGTTTCCGTGTGTGGTAGTGGTGTAGGAGACTTGCCAGTTCACCTCGGGGGTGCCAAAACTTATATATATATAATATATATAATATATAATATATATATTGTTGTGTTTTGTTATGTGGTAAAGGTGTTGGAAGCAGTAGAGCTACAACAATCTTATTATATACATTCTAATTCAAAATTATATCAAAAGTTGTCTAAAGTAGTAGCTATGGCGTCGCAACAAGCCAGGCCCAGAGGAAAGAAGAATCCAAGCTTGAGATCTCCTGTACAGCTCCATCTGAGTCATACCAAATCTATTTCTCAGGAGAAAACAAGGAGAAACATGCTGTAGCTTTGAGATATAACAATTGAGCAATATTTAAGCCATAGATGAGATTGATGTGATTGACAAAAAGGAGATATAAGCCTTAAGGCTCTTGTTTCTCATTGTTTTCTATACTGAGAAATAGACTTGGTGTCAGATGGATCCTCTGATGGGCTATACAGGAGCTCTCAAAAATGGCTTAAATATTGCTCAATTGTTGTATCTCAAAACTATGTTTCTCATTGTTTTGGTCTCAGATGGAGCTGTACAGGAGATCTCAAACTTGTATTCTGTTCGCCGACACCGACTTCAAATTCGACCCACACGCTTCACAACCCTGTAAGGAGTAGTGCGGTGCTCCGGTCTCGAGGCCGTGTGACACACCGTTGTCCAGAAACACCATAAAAGGCTCTGCTGCATGGTCAGGCTCTGCCACAATGGGCTTAATCAGCCAAAGTCCTCCCACCTGTGCAATTATTTAAGCTCACCTGGCTTACTTGCTCCTCCCTGCCTTTTCCTTCTGCGTTATGGTTCCTGGTTGTTATGTGAACGTTGCTCCCACCACCACCCCAGCACCACCAGTGGGCCCAAGAGTTAAAATATTCATCATCTGCATTAGCCCAAGTCTATACAACTAGAGAATGTAGAAGATTAATGGTCATTTTGATCTGTATGTTAGACTGTTTTTGTTTTCTTCGAAATCCAGCCTGAAATTGTGACAAAAGCAAAAGCAAGCATCTTTGGTTTGTGGGGCTAGAACGTCCTTAAATGGTGGTACGTGGCTAAAATTCTGAATAAATAGTGGGCCCTGGTATGAAAAAGGTTGAAAACCACTGGCATAGAGCATGTTGGGTATAGAGACACATGGACTGACCCTATATAACACTGAGACATACAGTATCTTCTCTCCTTCTCTTGGGCCTGTACTGGAGAAAACACCACCCACCTCTTTCTGCATCCTAATGGAACTGTGGTGTTGGGGTGAGTGGGTTTCTGAGGACAGTAGGACCCCTCAGTCAGGTGGGCTTCTGGTTAGTGTCTGAGTATGTGCTGTCAGTGTGGGCGTATAGGAGGGACTTCTCAGCAGCATGGCTCTTTGTTTATTGTTTCATTACTGTCATGGGTTACCACGTTGTTATTTGTTTTGGGAAATGTCTTGGGCGGTTGAATTCAGACAGATTTAAGACGTGTTTTGTGTTGCCTTTAAGGCTGTTGAAATTAATGGTAATCAATTATTTAGTTAATCTGATTATTTACAATTATATTGTAATTATATTATAATTAACTCATGCACACCCACTGATTTTCTCATTAAACAATTGGTAGAACACAGTTTTACAGAGACATAGCTGTGTGTCTCTCTGTAAACATAGCCATAGCAGAGCTACAAGCATTGGGAGCTTGTAGATCTCATGTTTAATGTGCAAATCCTATAGAGGAAAACATGGCATATTTTGGACATAGTTCAATTGGTTAATCATGATTAAATGAATTTTGAAGTTGTGATTAATCTGATTAAAATGTTCAATCATCCTATAGTTGCTTTAGATCAAATAATTTATGTAACTGTATATATGCAAGAACAACAGAAGGTAATACGTAATCATCAAGCAAGCTAAGAACCTAATATCTGTCTGACTGTGAATTATCTATAGATGTCTCTATATATTATCTGAATTAGAATTAAGTTTAGCATTTACATACGTCTGTAAGATCTTCAAGGCTAGTTCAATGGCTACAGTGGAATCTGAAGAGGTGACTTTTCAGACTATGGCTGGATTTTCGGAAGCGAAACTACAGCTCTGATTGCAATGGGAAGAGTACGGGATGTGTGGAGCGTCCTGGCTGTTTCAGTTAATGTTTTGCACGCCATCCTCCCTGTGTTGGGTACCTACTCTAGGGGACACAAAGGGGAAAATCATGCAAAGTTCACATAGAAAGGCCCTTTCGCCAAATGGTATGAGCACTGAGACAAGCCACAAGCATCACCCATAGCGTCCCTAGTGGGAATCAAACCCAGGACCTTCTATGAGGCGACAGCACAACCACTGTGCCACCGTGCCCCTCATCAACATCAGAGTTTTGTCCTCTCTCTCTCTCTCTCTCTCTCTTCCCACTCTCTGTTATGTTGGCTAAGAATTGGTTGAGTGCTCTGTGCGCAAGGGTGTTATGAATAAAAGAGTGTCCTTATAAAAAGCCGTCGTCATGACTACTTCCTCTCGGATCAGAAACAACAGCTGCGGTCAGCAGCGCGACGCGTTCTGCTGCTCCTTGGCATTTTGTAAAGAACTCCTACAGCACAGGGGCGGATGTAACATTTCCCAATTGGGGGGGCAGGAGAAAATGGTATGGGGGCGACTTCATCGCCCGTGGCGCTTCGCACCACGGGCGATGAAGTTGCACCCATACCATTTTCAGTTACAGGACTTTTATTAGGCAAGTAAAGCATCAATAATAACATCAGTTGTTGTTGAAGTTACAACGGACAAAAGCTAAAGGTCTGACTCAGAGAGTTTTCTGTTTTCAATGATGAAATGCTGTTGGTTTAGTGGTGTCACAGCTGTAGTTAGTTAGTAGCAGTAGGAGTGTTTCAAATCATTTTACATATAAGCACTTTAATTTCTTGGGTATCTTGTTGTTTTGCATGCCATCATGTTTGGTGGGGCAGTCAGGGCCTTTAGGGGGGGCATTGCCCCCCCATGCCCATGCCTATATCCTGCCCCTGCTACAGCAGTAGCTGTTTCTATGCCAAGGAAAACAGCGCAGTAAAAACACCCCCGCTCTCTCCCTCCCGACCTGAGATAATACTGCGACCTGAGAGTGCATTGCGGACGACGTGTTTTGTCTGTGGAGTTGCCGCGCGGAACGTAAACACCTTGTTGATCCCTCTTTGTGCAAGCCTGCTGCACGGGAGCATTATTTTTGCTACTACCAGTGGCGGGAAAGTACCGACAGAATTACTTAAGTGTTACATGACGCTAGTATGTCGCAGGGTCTTACCCCCAATCCAAGCTTTGATGTGCGAACTAAGCAGGGAGGCATTGGGTCCCATATTCCCAGTCTTTGGGACAGTATGACCTGGCCGGGAATCGAACCTCAACCTCGCAG